>JAEIFU010001028.1:0-84900 GCA_018904235.1 Lordiphosa stackelbergi
ACTGATTACGGAAGCACTTTGGTTATGGTTCCACCATTTTGGAAGGAAAAAGTAAATCATTTTATTGCGCTTTTTTAGGGGTTAAATGTGCTGCCGAGACTTTTCAGTTAGACGTTAATTCAGTTTTGACAAGCCTGGACTCGTCAGAGCTATACTTCTGTATAAGAAATTTTAATTTACTACATTTACTAAATAAAAACACATACAGCGGTGACACAGAATTAACTTTCACTCTAAATTCGCTCGAATTTGATTTCGCCCTAATTGTTATGCAATTTGTAAATCGATTGCTGCCAATCTGAATTGAATAAAGTGGCAACGCCGTCGCCAAAGTAATGACGAAAAACCGCTCAAATTTTAGTAAATTTTATTTATCTAATTTATTACAAATTAGTTATAAAGGGGATTGGCTTTTATGAAGGAGCCTAAGGACTTGGCCCTCAATCTCACAATGGGCGACAGGAAGTTCCGGCTGCAGCCTAGAAAGAACTGACTTTAAGTCTGGCCAACCTTTCCTCCGATTGCTTGAATGAATTTGCGTGGCCGGCCCAATGTTATTTTCGAGCAAAGCATCATTACCTTTATGATTTTGCCTACGTATATCATCAGATTTAAGAAGGAGGTCAGATGCGGATCCAAGGTGGTTGCACTCTAGGCATCTCCGTACGGATTTGCTTCTACCCTTAATAGTCGCTTGCGCGCGAGGCATTTATTTAATTAAAGCAAATCTGTAGCTTACATTTAACGTCGCCGTTCTCTCGTAACCGCACAGCAGGTGAGCTTACATTCCACGGTATTATTTTTATTTTGGCGGGCGGGAAATTTGAATTTTTTGTGTGGAAAATAAAAAATATTTAACTCAGTTAAAGAAAATTAAGTTTTTCTTGTTTAAAAAAGCTCAAACCAACTAGCTTGCATTAAAAAAACTAATTAAACAACGCATGAAAAGGCTTAATCTAGTTTTCACCTGCGGTGTGTCTACCCTACGCAGTCAAGTTCGAAAGGGTTTGTGAACAAGCTAAAAAAATGAAATCGCTCGAAGTTCTGTGGCATGGCGAAAGTATTCGAGCGATTTGGCAAATCGCTAGAAGCCAAATCGCTAGTGAATTCTGTGGCACCCCGGTTAAATTTGGGAAAATAATGAAATCTTTATTTGAATCGATAGTACGGTCCATATAATTTAATGTTTGAAGATTATTTCATGCAAATGTTGACCGTGAATGTTCGTATCTCACGAATAACTGCTTCAATGTTGTCTTTCAATGCGTCAATTGAAGCGGGCTTGTCTGTATAGACATGAGCTTTAACATAGCCCCACAAAAATAGTCTGGGTAATTGACCGGTCCCGAACGTGAAATAAAATGTTCACCGAACTCGCCTCTCAATAAGTCCATTGTTGCGCGTGCTGTGTGGCATGTGGCACCGTCTTGTTGAATCCACATGTCATGCAAGTCAAGCTCTTGCATTTTGGGCAAAAAAAAGTTGGATATCATCTCACGGTAGCGCTCACCATTCACAGTTACGTTACGATTCGCATCATCTTTGAAGAAGTGCGGTCCAATGATGCCACCAGCCCATAAACCGCACCAAACTGTGACTTTTTCTGGATGCATTGATAGCTCTTGCAATGCTTCTGGCTGATATTCACTCCAAAATCGACAATTCTGCTTATTTACGTACCCATTGAGCCAAAAATGAGCTTCGTTGCTGAACACAATTTTTCGGTAAAAAAGTGGATCTTCGGCCAACTTTCCAAGAGCCCATTCACCAAATATTCTACGTTGCGGTAGGGTTCAGCTGTATTTTGAAAGGCTTCACACCTAAATCCTTCCGCAAAATTTTCCACGTTGTTGAGTAACAGAGGCCCAATTGCTGCGAACGGCGACGAATCGATAATTGATGGTCATCATTAACACTGGCCGATACAGCTGCGATATTTTCTTCAGTTCGCACTCTACGTAAGCGTGTTGGTGGTTTAATGTCCAACAATGTAAATTTGGTGCGAAATTTAGTCACAATAGCCCGAATAGCCGCTTCAGTGGGTCGATTAAACTGACCATAAAATGGAAGAAGCGCGCGATGAACTTTCTTAACAGAGCACGCATTTTGATAATAAAATTCAATAATTTGCAAGCGTTGTTCGTTTGTAAGACGATTCATGGTTAAATTATAGACCAAACTGAAGATGTTTGACAGTGAAACAAAACACGAAACGTGCGTGAGCTGTTTAAAAGCAGTGTTGCCAAAAAGATAATAGCTAAAAAATCACCCTTTATAACCGATTTTGGTTTTATTCTTTGCTTTTAAGCGTTCAAAAGTGGACGTTTTTGCCCAAAAAAAGCTTCAAATTATTTGTGAAAAGCTCCTATTTTTTCGGTATATAGAAGTTATATAACCTGAACAATAAATTTTAAAGGATTTTGATGAGATGGCATTGCTAGTATCAAATCGAATCTGTCCGGTTGGTGCAACCAACTTCATTTTGAAGCCTCATCATTAGGCTTTCTTTTTCAGTATATGTCATTTCGCTGAAGTGTAAGCAACATAGTTTTTGTAAGCCAACAAAATACAATTTGCGGGAAAGTTTACTTTTCTGCTTTCATGCATCTGAAGGCCATAAAATGCTGCTAGAAGCTTACCGTTAACACGCTACAAACCAAAATCGACGCCAAAGCCTAATATTCAGGATGGCAAGGTCATGTTCTGTATTTATTTGGACGAATTGGGCGTGGTGTACTATGAATGAGTTTGAGCCGAGCATTGAAGCAAAAACGTCCAGAATACCTGCAAAGGCACGACAAGGTAATTTTGCGACAACGCTCGGCCACATGTTGCTCAGCCCGTCAAAACATACCTTGAAACGCGGTAATGGGAAGTCCTAGCCCACCCGCCATATAGCCCAGACATTTCCCATTCCGACTATTATTGTCTCTTGAGGATCAGCTATTTGGCTCGTTTGAAGACTCACCTATTCACACTTTCATAAGTTCGGCTCGTGTCTGTGTCAAAAACACGAGTGACTTCTGCCACTAGTGGCATGGTGTGCAGTGGACACTTGAACCGACAGGTTGCGCATTTTTTTGTTTTGCCGACTGTACCTTCATTGCGTTTTTGCTCTGCACACATACTAAATTTGTGTGTATGTGAGTCTATCGCTCTCGCGCTCATTCTCCCGCTCTCTTTCGCGCTCTAAGCGAAGACGTTTAGTTCTAAAAGTTTCGCTGAGCGCCTCACCTTCTTTGTTGCATCAAGGGCCGGCTAGCCCTGATCAATACGAATAGTTTCTGTGTTGCCATTGCCGACCTCTGCTTTGTAGTGTTTCTATCTTCATTCATCACTTGTCAGCTCAGGGGTTAACTTAAGCTCTGGAATCCTGGCAGTTCTCGTATAACTTAGTCGAAGGGTGGGCTAACGCTAGACAACTGGTTCTGTGAATATCTAAATCAACCAATCTATCATTTAAATTAACTTAAGTATATTTATTACCACGTAAATCGTTTGATCCTTTTGTTGCTTTTAGAACCCATTGGTGCGCGAGCCCCCACCTTTTCCAGTGACTCGAAGGGTAGCATCATTGAGCGTTCTTTTAATGCCAGTTTTGCTTTACTCTGTCTGGCTCAAGCCTATCCTGTACCCATCATGAGGCAAGTTTCTAGGCAGTTTTCAGTTATCTCAATTTATAATACATTTTTTTCGCAGAACCCATTGGTTCAAGAGCTCCCACTTTTAATTCCGACTACAATTCCTATTCCTATGCCCGAGCAGTGGGCCAGAGTTTTGCTTTGCTTTGTCAGGCTCAGGCTTATCCCGTACCTATCATGAGGTATTAAATAATTTTAAAATCATTATTATCTTGCAGAACCCATTGGGGCACGGGCTCCCACCTTTTCCACTGATTCTAATGTCTTTTCCTACACACGTGATGTGGGACAAAGTTTTGCTTTGCTATGTCAGGCTCAGGCTTATCCAGTACCCGCCATGAGGTAATTCTCAGAAATCAGGCAGTTTTCATTGGTTTCCTTTTTGTGTAACTTTTCAGAACCCGTGGGAGCCAAAGCTCCCACTTTTGCTAGTGTTTCGAAAATCTCTAGTCTACTCGGTGCAAGTTCGAGTGATGTGGTTTTGCTCTGTCAGGCTCAAGCGTATCCTGTACCCTTTAGCAGGTATAATCAATAACTTAAATCTGATCTATTGCTTCCTTCCAGAACCTGTGGGTAGTGTGGCCCCTAAGGTCAATAAGAAAGATGAATTCAGTCATGACAGTGTGGCGATTAAAGAAACTGTAGCCATTCAATGTCCAGCTCAGTCATATCCAGTGCCGTTTTATAGGTACAATTACAAATATTTTGGGCAGTTTTTAAGTTTGTTCTGCAGTTTTAAGGTTAAATAACTGGTAACTGATCTCTCATATTTCTTTTAGAACCTCTTGGTGCTAAGGCTCCCACATTTGCGGGTACTTCCAAGAGTAGCACCTTTGTGGAGGCCCAGGGTAGAGATTTGGTGCTGCTTTGTCAAGCTCAGGCCTATCCCGTTCCCTACTCCAGGTATTTGGTAGGGGTATCTAAGGCTGTCAACTGGTTCTTACTTTAAGCTCTTTTTTCTTAACTATATAGATTTTCGAAATTTATTTAAAACGTTTTTAGAACCCGTCAGTGCTAAGGGTCCCACTTTTGCTACCGACATGAAGAGCTATACATTTGTACGTCATCTGAGGCAAAGCTTTGCCTTGCTCTGTCCAGCTCAGGCCTATCCAGTACCCTTAATAAGGTAGCCCCTTGACCAACTTAACTAAGAGTTTGTTTTTGTATTTTATAGAACCTGTGGGCGCTAAGGCCCCCACCTTTTCGGGCGAATCCAAGAGTTTTACTTTTGTCAAAGAGATTTCCAGTAGTTTTGCCCTATTGTGTCAGGCTCAGGCCTATCCCGTGCCTATTATAAGGTTAGTTTTCTTACCTTTCCAAGACTTGTGGAAAGTGTGGCTCAGACTAATTTAGGGCAATCCTCTTCGTCACTTTGAATATTCAGGCAGTTAAATGTAAACTTTAGTTTTTCAAATCCTGATTTTTATGTTCAATTGCAGAGCCCATAGGCAGTGTAGCTCCTACCATTTCGGGTGATCGTCTACAGGAACAAACCCAAAAACAAGGACATAGTTTTTCCATACTATGTCAGGGTCAGGCGTATCCCATGCCTGCTTTTAGGTATATACGAGGTTTTGTTTTTTTTTTTAAAAAAACCACATACATGTACACTAAGAGAATAATCAAAAATTTTCGTACTTGAATCAAGAATTTTCAGTTTCAATCCTTCAATAAGCCAGAAAATGCTTGATTTAAGTACGGAGTTTCTTGATTCAAGAGCGTTTTTAAAATTCCTTAAATTCTTGATTTCAAAGACGTTTTGGATATGTTAAGCTAAGTTCTCACAGTCAAATTAGTTTGGCAAATATGGCGAAAATTTGACAAAATAAGTTTGAATTGTGTGTGAACGCATTATTTATTGACAGTCAAACTCGTTTGACGACCGATTTACAGAGTTTGACAAATCAAGTTTTCGATAAGTTTGTGTGCTGTCTGAACGCAATGTGAACACTGTTTGTCAAACTGTTATCGCATTTGCCGAGTTTGCTCTTGCATGTCAAATGTAAGAACAAACTTCAACAAACTTGTGATGATTGACCGAGTATTTTAATTGCTAGGACTTTTGTAAATCAGTTTGGGTATCTAATTTGGATAAGAATTAGCATAATGGTGTAAGATAGAGTAAAATAATACAGTTTTGTTATTGAATTGTCAGGGCTGCATATAACTTCATTTTGGACTGCGTCCGATACCAAATAAAATTATGGGAGCAAATGATTGGGTAGATAATGTCGAAGAGTTCGAAGGCAAGTTTGTGGAAGCGGAGTTACGGGAAAGTGGACAAATCTCCGAACCTAATGACAAAAAAATGCGGACAGAGCATAGGGAAAATTCGGACAAGGATTGGAGAAGGCGACGTCTTGGAGATATTTCGGTGTGATGAATTTTGTTGGCGTCGCAGATAAGTCTCAGCTAAAATGAGCGTTTTGTTTTGGAATGCAAAGAATAAATACATTTTTTTGCTTCCATTTTTATCCAAGTCAGCTTTTTGTGTAAACGCTAAGCAGTTGGACAATTCCATTAGCCAGACATAAATGTATCGCACCGAGTCGATAATTCGACAGCGGTTATCCTACCCCATTGGTTTCTGTGAAACACAAATTTACCGCACACCAAATTTCGTGTGAACACTAAGCCAAATTCAATTGAAACTTTCGAAATTTCGACAAATTTCGATTCAAATTTAATTGACACACACGTGCACCAAGACAAATTCGAACACGAATCAGTCAAACTCCGCCATGACAGTTTGTGTAAATTAATTTGACTGTGTGAACTTAGCCTTAAGCACGATTCGGAATTTTTTAAGAACTTTAAGAGCTCAAAATTAGCACATTCAACGCTATTCTCTCTTAGTTTGCATCCCCTCTCACGCCTTGCCTCTAAAAACCAAATTGAGAACGAATTTATCTCGATTCCAAGAGCAAATTTCTTGAAATTCTATTTTTGAATTTCTAACGGTCAATTTCGAATTGAAGAACGAAATGATCATAAATTAAAACTTTTTTTCTTAAATCAAGAATTTTGTTTTAAGAACGGTTCGTACTCAAAAGTAAGAATTTCCAAGAGCGAATCGAAATTCTAGACCGAAACAGCTGTTTTCACTGTTGTAGCGTTCCGTGGGCTTATGCATTATACACCAAATAGAGCAGGTTATACGGTACCGTTTAATCATCACCCGAGGAACTTCATTTGGCTTTCTAAAGAAAGCATAATTTGACTGCCTCTCCATACAATGAACGCTTTGATCAGTTGGGAACTGCAAAAGCAATGAACGTCAGAGTATGCAAGCCATGAATGCTTTCAACTGCTTGGTGGTCATGCATAAGCATTGGGTCTCAACTTTCTAAGTGTAAAAGCTTGAAGCTTTTGAGCGAGCTTACAACTGGCTGTTAATTTTGAATGCAAGCATTAAAAAAGCATTTGCGTTGTTTCTTCAAACTTTTGCTTTTAAACGAACAAAACAAGAGAGCGTGCCTTCTGTTATACTAGGTTTGTACATTATAGCTTTCAACGGTCTAGGATTTCGACCAAACTGGTCGCGCCCTATCACCAAAAAAATAATATATTTCACCCTTTTATACATTTTGCAGAATTGAGAACAAAAATATTTTTAGACCTTTGGTCGATTTAGCCTTAAGTTATATTCAATACCAACAACAATTACCGTATCGGCTCCGGAAAAAATTGTAGTGCAAAATATTTAAGAACTTAAGGAAGATGATTAAAATGTAGCGTATTAAATCTAAACTATTTCAAAAAAGAACTAACAAGACTTCATGGTCCGGCTTATGAGGACGAGAAAACCTGAACCAAACCGGGTTTAAGATGTTCAGCTCTGCACCGGTTTGAAGCATTGTACATTACAATCTTAAAATTTTGCGTATCACATAGAAACTCTGCAATTTTTACAACCTGAAGCAGGGCTTCTATAATAAGAATATTATCCAAGTTCGTATGGAACTATTTTTCGAAAGTTTAGAAGCTTTTCAATACCAGGTAAATGTTTTAAAAACGCTTTAAATTAAATTCTGAGAGGATTGGTTTAGGATCTGTGTTCAGTTATGCGGTGTTTATGTTATGAAAATGCTGTAATGCGATGTTGCTGTGTTGTGTGGTATATACTTGTGGTGGTTCTGATATGAGATATTTATGAGTTTGCAAATAGAAATCACACATCTTCTTCTCTGCTAGAAGTTCAGTTTAATTTTTCTTAGTGTATAAAAGCTGGCATTTTCTCTGATTTCTCATTTCCGAAATTTCGACTAGTTTTGAAAAATAGATGTATTTTGAGGAAACAGTAAGAGCAGCTCAACAGATCTAAGTTCTTTAGGGCTTCCTCTGAGAAAATATTTCCCCATCAGATTTTTACCCATTTTAAACTTTACCAGAGTATAGGTCGCTTAGGTTTTGTCAGAGAAATGACGAGGTTAGGGTCTTTTGAAAAAACTACTTCCCCAAAGTGTCACACAAAATGAGCAAATTGATCACTACCAGAGGTAAGTAAGCTTTGGTCACCTTCAAGCAGATCAAAGGTAAGTACGCTTCTCTAGGTATCCAGAAAAGATCTTTTTGCTCAAATTGTGTTCACTTTACCTCACTTTTGATCAACTCATTTAACCTTTGATTATCTCTTCGCCCTCCCACTTACAGGTGGTACAAATTCATTGAGGGCACCACCCGTAAACAGGCTGTCGTATTGAACGATCGTGTGAAACAAGTCTCTGGTACTTTGATCATTAAGGATGCTGTCGTCGAGGATTCTGGCAAATATCTGTGCGTTGTGAACAACTCGGTGGGAGGTGAAAGCGTGGAAACTGTTCTGACTGTCACCGCACCACTTTCGGCTAAAATTGATCCACCCACACAAACGGTAGACTTTGGTCGCCCAGCTGTCTTCACCTGCCAATATACGGGTAATCCCATTAAAACGGTTAGCTGGATGAAGGATGGCAAGGCCATGGGACACAGTGAGCCGGTGTTGCGCATTGAGTCCGTCAAGAAAGAGGATAAGGGCATGTATCAGTGTTTCGTAAGAAATGATCAGGAATCGGCGGAGGCGAGTGCAGAACTGAAGCTTGGAGGACGTTTCGATCCGCCTGTGATACGTCAGGCTTTCCAGGAAGAGACCATGGAACCGGGGCCCAGTGTGTTCCTCAAGTGTGTGGCTGGCGGCAATCCAACACCGGAAATCTCCTGGGAGCTGGATGGCAAGAAAATTGCCAACAATGATCGCTATCAAGTGGGACAATATGTGACCGTGAATGGAGATGTGGTTTCCTATTTGAATATAACCTCGGTGCATGCCAATGACGGTGGTCTGTACAAGTGCCAGGCGAAGAGTAAAGTGGGCATTGCTGATCACTCGGCTAAATTGAATGTCTATGGATTGCCCTACATACGACAAATGGAAAAGAAGGCCATAGTGGCGGGTGAGACTTTGATAGTTACCTGTCCAGTGGCGGGTTATCCCATAGATTCCATAGTGTGGGAGCGAGGTAAGTGACTTACAGGACTATTGAACCATCCTCTGACTAAACATTTTTCTTTACAGATAATCGCGCTCTGCCCATCAATCGTAAACAAAAGGTCTTCCCCAATGGCACTTTGATCATAGAGAATGTGGAACGGAATTCGGATCAGGCTACCTACACATGTGTGGCCAAAAATCAGGAAGGTTACTCGGCACGAGGTTCCCTAGAAGTCCAAGTCATGGGTAAGTTGTTAAAGTTCCTGTTTCCAAATTGGGTTGGGATTTCAGGCTACAACAACGCTGGTCGCTTCAAGTTCCTCCACAGATTGTGCCCTTTGACTTTGGTGAGGAGATAATCAATATGAATGAAATGGTCTCGGCCACCTGTACGGTGAATAAGGGTGATACTCCCCTTGAGCTGTACTGGACCACAGCGCCGGATCCTAAGATAGGGGTGGGTCGTTTAATGTCCAACGATGGCATCTTGATTACCAAAACCACTCAGCGTATCAGCATGCTAAGCATAGAGTCGGTTCATGCCCGCCACAGGGCCAACTATACGTGTGTGGCCCGCAATCAGGCGGGAGAGGTCTATCATACGGCGGAACTGAGTGTCAATGGTGATTCTTGAGAATTTCTTCTGCGGCTAGGATTCGCCCTTCTTTGAGTTAACTCGTACTTGTGTTTAAATCCCTCCTCCATCCCTCCTTTTTCCCCAACAAGTTCTGCCCCAGATTGTGCCCTTTGATTTTGGTGAGGAGAGCGTCAATGAACTGGACATGGTGTCGGCCTCTTGTACCGTCAATAAGGGTGATCTGCCCGTGGATATCTATTGGACCAAGAATGGAGGTCGCCTCTATACCAATGATGGTTTGATAGTCAATCGAAATAGCCAACGCTTAAGTGTGCTGAGTATAGAGTCTGTACGCGCACGTCATGCTGGGAACTACTCCTGTGTGGCCACCAACAATGCGGGGGAAATCATACAATCCGCTAGGCTGGCTGTCAACGGTTAATCTCTGTTCTTTTTCATAAATCTTGATTTGGTTTTGTTTGCGTTTGTTCAATCAATCCCCTCCAGTCCTACCCCAAATTGTACACTTTGATTTCGGTGAGGAGAGCATCAATGAACTGGACATGGTTTCGGCCTCGTGTACTGTCAATAAGGGTGATCTACCCATTGATGTGGCCTGGACTAAGAACGGTGGCCGTGTCTACACCAACGATGGCATTGTGGTGACCAAGACCAGCACTCGCATGAGTGTCTTAAGCATTGAATCCGTTCGTGCACGCCATGCCGGCAATTACTCCTGCGTGGCCACCAACAATGCGGGAGAGTCTCGACACTGGGCCATTCTAGCTGTCAATGGTTAATCTTTTTAGCTTTTTTCCTCAATTAAATCTTCTGTTGATTTGCTTTCTACTTACCCCACCCAACCAGTCCTGCCCCAAATTGCACACTTTGACTTTGGCGAGGAGAGTATCAATGAACTGGATATGGTTTCCGCGTATTGTACCGTCAATAAGGGTGACCTACCGCTCGATATAGCCTGGACTAAGAATGGCGGACGCATTTATACCAACGATGGTCTGATTGTCACTCGGAATAGTCAACGCATCAGTGTTTTGAGCATTGAGTCAGTAAGAGCTCGTCATGCTGGCAATTATTCCTGTGTGGCCACCAATATAGCTGGAGAGACCAAACAATCGGCCCTTCTAGCTGTCAATGGTTAATCGATTTTGCAAAACTTCGTCTTCACTTTTAGTTTTTGTGTTTAGTTCTCCAAATCAATTTCCTCTCTCACATTTCCTTTCCAAGTGCCGCCCTCCATTGCTCCCTTCTCATTTGGCGAGGATCCGGTGAATACTGGCGAAAATGCTGGCGTTCAGTGTATGGTACAAAAAGGTGATACACCCATTACCATCAAATGGACCTTGAACTCACGCCCCATCATCAATGGTGAAGAGGGAATTACCATATTAAAACTATCGCCCAAGACAAGTGTTTTGAATATAGCCGCCGTAGAGCAATATCATCGTGGGGTCTTCAAGTGTATAGCTGAAAATCTGGCGGGTTCTAGTTATACCACCTCCGAGTTGAAAGTTAATGGTATACAAGAAGAAGAACGCAATCTTTTAGCTTTAATTTTTATACTCTTGCAAAAAAGTGAGGATTAGAAAATTGGATTTATGAGATTAGTCATGTCCGTTGCATCGTTTGGTTTGTCTTTTGTGTCGTGTCTGAGCCAAGACGAATATTTCGTAACAGAAGAAATATTTTTCTTTGTCGGAAATTATCAACACTCCTTTTATGGGAATATATGTGTACAGTTAACAAGAAGATTCAAAAGAGTCACAGAGAAAATCTTTTTCAGTGAAATATTAGGAATACTTTTTATATTTCTAGCCTTTGCTGCTTTAAGTGTGACCAGGTCTGATTGGACACTTTCTTTAACATATTTTAACATATCCTAACTCAGAACTTTAAGTTAAACTGAATAAGCTAATCGAGTTTCGATTACTTAACGATGGATGTTAAATACAGAAATATTTGAAAAAGATCATCGCAAGGTACACTTCGAAGTGGCATTCGACTTGGTATACAGAAGAAGCCTGGCTTACAAAAGTAAGCAAATTTTGAATATTTTCTAAGATTTTAAACAGTTACACAGCATCAATATAAGATAACTCTCCATGGTTTAAAAGGAACAAATTGATCAATGAAAATTTTGTCAACACCTACCAGAGGCATTGCCAGTTTACTGGTGCCATATTTGTTTAGAGAAGTCTGTCATAATTCCCATGTATTCTTTTCAGTTCGGGTGTGGCCCAGCGGTTAGTGTGCTGGCCTGCTGTGCGGAAGGCGTGGGTTCAATCCCGCCTCGGACCATTTAATAAAAAAAGTTTTTTTCTTTCTTTAAAAATAGCTTTTACACATCCGGTCACCTTCACCAGCTATTATCGTCAGCTGTGAAGTAACTAGCCATGAAAAATTCTTCTCAAAACTTTGCCGTTCGGATTCGGCGTTAAACTGTTGTCCGAAAAATTATAGAGCACACACTTCAACAGATTGAGAGAAGCTTGACTTGGCCCTTTGTGGCTGTATAGCCAATTTTTAATTCTTCTCAGTCTGAACAGACTGTCAGATAACTGACCCAAAAAAATCTAGCAACCTGCCAGTGAGTGTAAGCGTTATATGATCTATTAAGAAGTATTTTTAATTAAATAAAAAATTTTTAAATCCCTTTTATACTGAACTACCACTTTTTCGAAAAATTAGTTTCTTCTTCCTCTTTATTGGCCATCACAACCGTTTGACGGTCTCGGCTGCTGCAATTAATGCTCTCCAATAAATCAGAGGCATTGTTGTCGCAGTTTTCATTGGTGGTGATTTTTTACGGTGGTGGGTACCAAACCCGACGCACTAACCCTATAGGGTAGGGCGGGTCGCCGCTCACGTTAGCCAGCAGAGTTGCGGATGCATCGCTCTGTTACCGGTGGTCACCACGAGGAGGTGTGAGTCGACTTGAGACGCAGTAAGCCAGGATCACTCTGGGTTTGCCAAGTTGAACCGATCAGCAGCTTTGCCTGACTACATACGCCCCCATTAGGTCCAGAAGATCTATGACTAGAAGTTCTGAACCACCACCAAAAATTTTGGTTCGGTTCAACAAATTTATTAGTTTTATCAACGATATTTATTAGTGTTATCAACGATACATGAAACATAAAATTCTTTGAATCTGACTCTCTTTGTGGTGCCCTTTTTCAACATTTTCCATCACCAACATTCCGGATAGGCTTTTCTTCACGAATTGTTGTCCTTCACTTCTCTAGTCTGGCTTTTTCTACCTTGACCATTCCCCGTCGTACCAACTTTTCCCCAAACATTCTCAGAAAATCTGTTGTTATGCGACTTTCTAGCGCCTCTTGTTGAAACCAGAACTGCCTCAACGCTTTCGACAATAATTGGCATCCACAAAATTGGTCATCATGTCGCGATAACGCTCCTGGTTGATGGTAACAGCTGCTTTCATTTGGAGAAAAACGGCCTGACCGTTCCATACCACAAATTCTCGTTGGACACTCTTGAATCTCCTCTTTTCATCAAATACGCTTTTTATTACGGTCCCTCAAGTAAATGGGCTTAATTTTAATTTTTAAAAAGCACGTTGATTTTCACAATTACTTTTCTGTGAATGTAAATTTATCAGGCCCTCCTGGCTATCCATGATAAAAATCTCTGATAGTTTGAGGTCCGTCAATATCTATGGGAATTTTGAGCTATGTTCTGCAAAGAACAAGAAAAAATATTACTTTTCATATAAGACAGGTACTGTCTAGTGACCAGGCAACCGTACAACATGTCTTTAAATCAGCGATGGTCACAAGTTCCCCCAGGGGGCGAAGACACTTCGCTAATTACACATACACGATCCGAAAACATGCCGAAGCTGAGGAGAAGAGAGCAAAAAGCATTTTAGTAGCGGTCAGTTCAAAGCAAATTCACGGTTTTCCCTCACACCAAGGCACTCTCCTTTTTGGCCTGCTCCGCAATCCCTTTAATAAATCTCCACTATACCAATTTTTGCAAGCTTCTTGCAGTTCTATTTTAAGCATTTCACTTGCATTCTATCGCTGAAATTCTAATATTGTTCTTAAGGTACTCTTGAATCTATGCAGCTATGGAATTTCAGACACTTCGACAAGAATTTAAATTGAAATGTATTTCTGTGGTCAAATTCCAGAAAATAGTTTGCGATTAAAGGTCGCCAATAGGTTTTGGTTTTTGTATTTAGTCTTCAGTCAGTTCTTTACAAATTATAAAGACAATATCATTGTTCTCTGATTCCTTTGCGAATTTATCAGGGGTCAAACCCATTTATAGTTAGCTGAGGACAGACCTCTGAGAATTTTCTCAGAGCCATTGTTATGCATAGGATTCAGTGTCTCAGTAACAACCTTCTATATTTTGCAAGAGTATAATTACTTCGGTTTAGTCGAAGTTAGTTTGGTCCTAAGTATTTTTATTTTATTTTTTATTTTAATTATTTAATTCCTCCTCCTGCTCTATACAGTACCGCCCCATGTATTGCCTTTTAATTTTGGCAGTGAAGTCTTCAATATGGGTGATGTCTTGGGTATAAATTGTGTGGTTCTAAAGGGTGATTTGCCGCTGCAAATACATTGGACCCTAAATGAATTACCCCTAGAAACGGGCTTAGATGGTTTTACGATTATGCAACTAAATAGTCGAACCAGTTATTTAAGTGTGGATGCCTTGGAGGCCAAACATCGTGGGGTTTATGGCTGTATAGCTGAAAATCTAGCAGGTCGTGCCGTGTATAAGGCAGAACTGCAAGTGAACGGTGGGTGTACCTACCTTTAAGTGATACATGAAGCTTTTACCCGCTATTCTCTATATACTAACAAGATGCTGGTTTATTTGGTGTACTGAGCTTTGTGTTTAATATGTTTTAGTGGCTCCACAAATAAGTCCCTTTGACTTTGGTGACGAACCCCTAAACCGTGGGGAGGTGGCCAGCGTGAACTGTGTAATACCCAAGGGTGACTTGCCCTTGGATATCTATTGGACCCTTAATTCTGCTCTGATAGTTAATGGTGAATTAGGATTTACCATAGTACGTTTGAATAAACGCACTAGTTCTTTAAATGTGGACTCTCTAGAGGCTGTCCATCGTGGTAGTTACAAGTGTATAGCCAATAATTCAGCGGGTCATGCCGAGTACCTAGCCAGCTTGGAAGTTAATGGTTTGTCCCACTTAAACTGTAACTTCTTCTTTTTACTTTCCTTTTCTTGCATTTTTATTTCTTAACCTCCTCTCAAGTGCCTCCCCAAATACAACCCTTTGATTTCGGTACCGAAGCGGCAAATACAGGCGAAATAGCTGGTGGTTTTTGTATGATACCCAAGGGTGATTTACCTTTGGAAATACGCTGGACTTTGAATTCAGCTCCGATTATCACAGGCGAGCATGGCTTCTCCCTGTCACGCCTTAATCCACGCACTAGTTCTTTGAGCATTGAGGCCCTGGAGGGTCGTCATCGTGGTCAATACAAATGCATAGCCAGCAATAGAGCGGGTAGTGCTGAATATAGCGCTGAGCTGCACGTGAATGGTGATCATTCTACTCACTGATATATATCTTTTATGTTGTAGGTGTTTGTTTTTATTTAACATTTGATTTCTAATTAGTAAACTATTTTCAATTCCAAAGTGCCACCCCAAGTGTTGCCCTTTAGTTTTGGTGAAGCTGCTGCCGATGTGGGTGACATAGCCAGCGCCAATTGTGTGGTACCCAAGGGTGATTTACCCTTGGAAATACGCTGGTCCTTGAATTCAGCCCCCATTATAAATGGCGAAAATGGTTTTAGCCTGGTGCGTTTGAATAAACGTACAAGTTTGTTGAATATTGACTCTTTAAATGCTTTTCATCGAGGCGTATACAAGTGCATAGCTACAAATGAGGCTGGAACGAGTGAATATGTGGCTGAATTACAAGTTAATGGTTTGTTTGAGTAGATCCTAACAATGCAATACAAAGAGCACGCTTTAACTAGTTAAGTTTGATGTAATAATATTGTTGTATTTGGTGTTTAGAGTGTTGGAGCACTGGCTTGAAGATTTGCTGAATTTGGGGTAGTTTTGCCGGTTGTTTTGTCATACGTATATGAGGAAGAAGCGAAAGCAAAAATATCGATAAACTAGTTTTGAAAGGCGCTGAATTGGTTTTAGGTCGTGCTAAATATCTTACCTTGAGTGCCCTGTTCCAGATTATGTGACCAAAAGAAGCGCTGATTTAGTCCTGATGTGCGCTGAATTGAGTTATTGTAATAAATATCATAGATTCCCTTCTGACTTAACTACTTCCTTCTAATAAAAGAAAGCTAAGCATTTTAGATTTCTTTGCTGAATTATCAATTTTTCTATTTATGTCAAAACTATGCGCTGAATTTTCTAATTAAGGGCTAAAATGAGTTCAAAGCATTAAAAAGAAGGTGAACGCACCTAAAGTTCTACTAATTATAGGTATTGTAGTTGATTATAATGTTTTATATAAGAGTAAAAGAAGCGCTGAATAAGTGCTGGCAGGCAATAAATTTAGTTAAAGTCAAGTATTATCCAATTTGAAACGTTAAAAAGTGCGCTGAATATTGTAGTTCATTTAGTAGGAGCGCTGAATAAGTGCTTGCAGGCAATAAATTTAATTAAAGTCAAGTATAATACAATTTAAAACTTTAAAAAATGCGCTGAATATAACAGTTTTCATGCTGGCTTAGCTTTATCGCTCAGTTTTAAACAAAAATAAGCGCTGAATATACTTAATTGATATTGTCTTTTAGCTCTGAATAGTCTTATTAAGCGCTGAATTGAGTTCTAATCATGAAGAATCACTAGAATTATTTCTTAAAGGCAATTAATTAAGCCAAAGTCAAGTAAAATCTTATTTGAAACATAAAAAGGATCTAAAAATTTTAGGTTTTTGCTGAATTAGCTATTTCGCTCAAAAATAAACAAAAGAAAGAGCTGATATAAGTTTAAGTCATTAAGAAGAAACTGAATGTAATATCTATTATTATTGCAATTTCTTTGCTTAATAATATACTTCTTCTTTATTAAAGCAATAGAAGCGCTGAATCAGTGCTAGCAGGAAATAATTCGAGCTTAAGTCTGGTATTATTCAATTTGAAGCTAATAAGCAGTAAAATATTATTTGCTGTTTATGTCAGTTCAAAAAAGAAAGAGCTGAATTAGCTAATCTAAGCGCTGAATTGATTTCAAATCATTAAAAATCATTATGGTCAAAGTTCTAGATGGCAATATATTGCGATTAAGCCAAGTGTTATCTGTGTTGAAGCATATAGAAGGAGCTGAATATCTCAGTTTATATGCTGAATTAGCTATTTTGCTCAATTTCAATAAAAAAAATAACGCTGAATTTGCAAATGAGGAGCTGAATTGAGCTCTAGTCATTAAAAATGATTAAAACTAATTATAGTAGCCAAGAAATTAAGCTAAAACAATTCCAATTCAATTTGAAGCATATAGAAGGAGCTGAATATATCTAAGGTTGCGCTGAAGTGTTAGTTTTTATGCTAAAACCAAAACGATTCAAGCCAAGCTAAATTATAGGGTGATTGGGTTAAGTAAGATTTTTTTTAGATTTTTTTATTTTTTTTTTTGTTTTTTTTTTTAACTTTATAGCTCTAGAGCCAGTAACTAAGATCTGCCTTACAGTACTTCAATATTTATTAACAAAAATTATTATTTAACAAATGTATTTCATTCTTAGGAAATAAGTATTGGGTTAATATAGCGAAATGTTTAATTAAGTTCAAACTGATCAACTTTAATAGTTAATGTGCTTTCCTTTTTGCCTCTAAGACTTTTGCAAGGCGGTTTGGCATGGAATCTGCCAGATTTTGGAGAGTTTTATTGCTTATTACTCCCATTCTGCAAGCAGCGTACTTTAAATGCTTAATTGAGTCGAACTGCCTCCCACCTTTATAAATCCTGGCTGGGATACCCGAGAGGTCCTCAATTGGGTTCAAGTCAGGACTGATAGCCGGCCACTCCAGTACAGGTATTTTTTGAAGAAAATAAGCCTTGTGGCTTTTGATGTGTGGATTGGAGGCGTTGTCCTGTTGAAAAATCCATCTATCTTCGTAAAGATCGTCTGCAAAATCTATTAATTCACTCTCCACCAATTGAATATAGATTTCTGAGTTTGTTCTTATTGGAAGAAAACATAGCCGAGACTTTCCTGCATATCCGAAACAGGCCCAAATCATCAGTGATCCACCGCCGTGATTCCTCTTATGGCGAGTTTCTCTTGGTTTTCTTAAGTCACGCCAATACTTATGACACCCATCAGGACCATCAAGATTAAACTTTTTTCATCCGAAAAATAACGTTTCGGAATTCTTCGGTCAAAATTTGTACCTGTCAGCAAACGCCAAACGAGCCTTAAGATGGCGTGGCAATAGCATCGGTACAGCCACCCGGGAACTATGTTTAAGGTTACAATTTTCAGTTAAAATTTGATGGATCCGTCTTCTACCAGAGACATTGAGCTCTAAATGACGTTTAATGCCTGTACGAGACATTTGATTGTTTCCACAAGAGCCAGGCGCTTTAATCTCACGCTTGCACCTATCGTCGATGTGGCTCGGTCTGCCAACTGCGTTTAATCTGACCATAGGAGCTTGGATTTTGAAAAAATCAGCTATCGTATTTCTGTGTCGAGACACTCTGGAAGCTATTTTAGTGATGGTAGCCCCACCTTCGTTCAATCCTTGGATTCGTCCGCGTTCCTCAGCTGATAAATGTGTTCCACGCGGCATTCTTAGGAAAATTTAAAAATTTTTTTTGTGTTTCTGCAACAACTACCTAATTTACTCTCAACTTTTCATTTTCATCAAAACACATCCAATTTGTTGCACGCCGACCATTAAATGCACACTAATTGGTTTTTTACAAAACTTATTTCCTAAGAAAATCAAATCTCGCCACTCAAATGTGGATAACGGTACTATAGACCTGACCCCATTTTAATAAGCGCTTACACTTATAGTTAATAAACCGATTGGCCTATATTTATGTTTTAGAAATAAATTAGTTCTGAAATGCGCTGAATTAAGTTAAAGTCATATTTAATAGAATTTACATATCAAAACATGCGCTGAATATGTAAGTGAAGATGCTGAATTAGAAAGTTTTTCCTTATAAGCAGGTACGTTAGTTTTAAAAAAATCAATTCCTTCTCCAAAAATAGTGACTTGATAATTTCGGATTACACTTTTTCTTCGTGCTTGTCCTTGCCCACCTCTACTCTGAATTCAGCTCAACCAAATATAAATTGAATGAATATCATAATTTTCTTACACTATAATAAACAGGACGAAACCAAAAGAAGTGTTGAATATATCTTTGACCCATTCCCCTCCTCCTCCCCCATATTTAGTGCCCCCTCAAGTCATGCCTTTTGTGTTTGGTGACGAACCCTCCAACTATGGCGATAGCACGGCTGTACAGTGTATGGTCTTCAAGGGTGATACACCACTACAACTTCACTGGACTCTCAATGGACAACCCATTACCAATGAGAATGCTGGCATCCGTATTATTAAAATGTCACCGAAATTGAGTTCCTTGAGCATTGATTCTATAAATGGTTATCATCGTGGTCTATTCAAATGTATTGCCACAAATGCGGCGGGAAATGCCGAGCAAAGTGCCGAGCTAGTAGTGAATGGTTAACAAAATAATACACTTTAAATGTTTTACTTTAAGAGTTTCAAATTTTTTGGTTTACTCCCTTCCACATTTCCATATCTTAAACGAAAAACAGTGCCCCCACAAATACGTCCCTTTGATTTTGGTGAAGAAGCCTCCAATTCGGGTGAAACAGCGGGCATACAGTGTACCGTCATTAAAGGCGATCTACCCATCAATATAACCTGGGCTTTGAATAATCATACCCTGGAAACGGGTCGCTTAGATGTGGTTATAGGACGCATGTCCAGCAAATCGAGCACTTTGAATATAGACTATATAGCGGCGGAACATCGTGGTCTATATACATGTGTGGCCCGCAATGCGGCGGGCGAGAGTAGCTACAGTGCCGAACTAAAAGTCAATGGTGACTGGAAAACTAAACTTGAATAGATTTTTATTTATGATTTTTATAAAGCATTTTCCCCCCTTCTCCCACCTATTCCCCGTAGTGCTACCCCAAATAGTGCCCTTTACCTATGAGGATGTGATCAATATGAATGACTCCCTCGATTTGTTTTGTCAAATTCAAAAGGGAGATCGTCCCATTAAGATACACTGGAGTTTTGAGCGCAGTGTGAGTGAACAGGAGAACAGCTTTGATGCACTTCAACCCCAGATGCGTACGAATCGTATTAGTAGCAAAACGAGCATGTTGTCCATACCCAGTGCCAGTCCAGCTCACACCGGCCGCTATACATGCATAGCCAGCAATGCGGCAGGCACTACCAGCTATAGTGTTGATCTGACCGTGAATGGTATTAAATAGTTTGGTTACGAAAACTAATTAGATGTAATTGGGGAAATGGAATGTAGAATGATGTTGCGAGAACTAATCTGTCTAACCTTTAACCTCGTTATTCAACTCTCTAACTCCTAACAAAAAGTGGCACCCAAAATAGCTCCCTTTGAGTTTGGTGAGGAGCCGCTGAACTATGGCGAGCCTGCTTCGGTACAATGCACTATACTGGGCGGAGACTTGCCCATAAATGTTACCTGGCTGTTGAATAATGCCACCATTGACAGTTATCATGATATATCCTTCTCGAGAATAGGCAAGCGTATTAATGTTTTGTCCATTGAGTCGGTGGCGGCTCATCATGCGGGTTACTATTCGTGTCATGCCGAGAATAAGGCGGGTGTCACAAATCATGCAGCACAATTGATTGTTAATGGTACCTGAATATATAAGATATTTATTTTTTTTATGATTTATTTCTAATTAGTTTTGCCCAAAATAAGTCCCTTTTCCTTTGGTGAGGAGTCCATGAGCTATGGTGAATTTGTGAATGTGCAGTGCACCATATCGGGTGGTGATTTACCTGTCAACATTACCTGGACCCTCAATGATCAACCCTTTGAGGATTATCTAGAGATTTTGACTACCAAGCGGGGCAAGCGTATCAATGAACTGACCATAGAGGCGGTCTCTGCCAAACATGTGGGAAATTATTCCTGTATTGCGGAGAATCGAGCGGGTCGTGTGAATCACACGGCCGAACTGAAAGTTAATGGTTAATATTCTATTTGATAAACTAAGTTAATTTCTTTGAATGCTTTTCTCTTACACCCCCTCCCCCTCCCACTCCCAGTGTCCCCCAAAATAGCTCCCTTCGATTTTGGCGAGGAACCCTCTAATTTTGGTGAATCCGCCAGTGTTCAGTGTCTGGTTACTTCGGGTGATTTTCCTGTGAGCTTTGCTTGGCATTTTAATGGACGCGAAATCAATGAGCATGTGTATGATGTGTCCATGGTTAAGTTGGGCAAAAAGATTAGTGCTTTGTCCATAGACTATGTGCGTGATCATCATGCGGGCAATTATACCTGTGTGGCGGTCAATCGAGCTACTTCAGTGAATTACACCGCCCAGTTGGTGGTTAATGGTATATCAAACTATAATCAAATATAATATTATGTTTTCCAATTACTTTTCCTTTGCCTTCCCCCAACCAAAGTTCCTCCAAAAATTGCCCCCTTTGATTTTGGAGATCATGCCATCAATTTTGAAGAGTCCGTTTCGGTGAATTGTCTCATCTATTTGGGTGACTTGCCCATGGATATTATATGGTTATTCAATGGTCAGCATATACAGCATTATACAGGCGTCTCCATAGTAAAGGGAGGCAAAAAGGCCAGTATTTTGACCATAGATGCGGTTCTGGCGGGACATGCAGGAAATTATACCTGCAAAGCGCGCAATGATGCAGATTCGGCGGAGTACACAGCGGAACTTGTAGTGAATGGTAGTAACTAAAATGGGGTTTAAAGTTAATTAAGAACAAATTTTGTTTTTTTGTTATTAAATTTTTCACATAATTTTGTCCCAGCTCCACCCAAAATAGCTCCTTTCGATTTTGGACAAGTCCCGGCCAACTTTGAGGATTCTGTTTCGGTTAACTGTTTGGTTACCTCTGGGGACTTACCCATTGAGATTGAATGGCTTTTCAATGGGGACTCTATTAATTTTGCCTCCGGCATAGCTGTCCTAAAAGGTGGCAAAAGAACGAGTCTTTTGACCATAGATTCGGTACATGCGGGTCATGCGGGCAACTATAGCTGCCAGGCACGAAATAAGGCAGCCAGCAGTGATTATTCGGCTGCTCTGATAGTGAATGGTTAATGTTTTTGCATTTATAACAACTACTCTTCATTTTTTTGTATTCACTTTTTTTTAAGTACCTCCCAAAATCACACCCTTTAGCTTTGGCGAGGAACCGGCTAATGTAGAGGATTCCGTGTCGGTCACTTGTCTCATCTCCAGTGGTGATCTACCCATAGATATAGAATGGTTGTTCAATGATTATGGCATTAGTTCATATTCGGGCATTATGGTAGTGAAGGGAGGCAAAAGAAATAGCGTGTTGAGCATAGATAATGTGCACGCCCGTCATGTGGGCAACTATACCTGTCGTGCCAAGAATCTAGCGGCGGAGGCGAATCACACCACTGAGTTGATAGTGAATGGTATTTGTAAACATTAAAATCTAAAGGTAATTTCTTTTCGTTTCGTTTTTGCCTGATTTCCTACCCAGTTCCACCCAAGATAACACCTTTTGATTTCGGTGATGAGCCCACAAATGTAGAGGATTCCGTTTCGGTCACCTGTCTCATCTCTAGCGGTGACTTACCCATAGATATAGAATGGTTATTCAATGACTATGGCATTAGCTCCTATTCGGGTATTACCGTGGTCAAGGGCGGTAAACGTAGCAGTGTCTTGGGCATAGATAATATACAAGCTCGTCATGCGGGGAAGTACAGTTGTCGGGCCAAGAATCATGCGGCGGCTGTTAATTATACCACTGAACTAATAGTGAATGGTATTTAACTTATTTTTATAAATATTTCCAAATAGTTTTGTAACTTTAGTTGAATTTTCTTTTTAAGTTCCTCCCAAGATAACACCTTTTGATTTCGGCGAAGAGCCCACCAATGTAGAGGATTCCGTGTCGGTCACTTGTCTCATCTCTAGCGGTGATCTACCCATAGATATAGAATGGTTATTCAATGACTTTGGCATCAGCTCCTACTCGGGCATGACAGTTCATCGAGGTGGCAAACGCACCAGCATGTTAACCATTGACAATGTGCAGGCTCGTCATGCGGGAAAGTACAGTTGTCGGGCCAAGAATCATGCTGCTGCCGTTAATTATACCAACGAACTGATTGTTAATGGTATTTTCTAAGACTTGAAACATTTTTGCATATTTTTGTTTTCCATTTGTATATCATTTACCTCCTTGACCCACAGCACCTCCCAAACTGGCGCCCTTTGATTTCGGTGAATCGCCTGCCAACTTTGAGGATTCTGTCTCCATAAACTGTTTGGTTTCTTCTGGTGATTTGCCCATTGATATTGAATGGCTATTCAATGGCCAACCCATCAACTTTTCATCTGGCATCGCTGTTTTAAGGGGTGGCAAAAGAACTAGTGTCCTGACCATAGACTCGGTGCATGCCGGACATGCGGGAAACTATAGTTGTCAGGCTAAGAACAAAGCGGCCAGCAGTGCCTACTCAGCAGCCTTGATAGTGAATGGTTGTTAACTATAAAACTAAAAAAAATATATTTTCACATTTAATTCTTATTCATTTTGCGTTTCACCCTCTTCCCCCACAAAAGTTCCACCCAAGATCACACCTTTTGATTTCGGGGATGAACCCACGAATGTAGAGGATTCCGTTTCGGTCACCTGTCTCATCTCCAGTGGAGACCTACCCATAGATATCGAATGGCTATTCAATGACTATGGCATTAGCTCCTATTCGGGTATTAATGTGGTTAAAGGTGGCAAAAGGAATAGCATGTTGAGTATAGATAGTGTTCAAGCCAGACATGCGGGTCTGTACAGTTGTCGGGCCAAGAACCATGCTGCAGCGGTTAACTATACCACCGAACTGATAGTGAATGGTATCTACCATCTGCATAAATACTGATGTAACTTGTTAACTCTTTTTTCTTTTCTTTAATCTTATCAATTTCTTCTTCCCCCCCGCACACACACACCCCTTTAGTGGCACCCAAAATCGCTCATTTTGATTTTGGTGAAGTGCCTGCCAGTTTTGAGGATTCCGTTTCCATAAATTGTCTGGTTAGTTCTGGTGATTTGCCACTCGATATCGAATGGCTATTCAATGATTATCCCATCAATCATTATTCGGGTATTTCGACTTCAAAAATGGGCAAGCGATTGAGTGTTCTAATGATTGATGCAGTGAGTGCGCGACATGTGGGAAATTATACCTGCAAGGCGAGAAACCTTTGGGCTTCCACTGAATTTACAGCCGAGCTTATTGTTAATGGTAGAGTGAGAGCAAAACTAAAAAGTATTTTGTATAGCACTTGAGTTAATTTTATATGTTTTCTATTTTTTCTAATTTTCCACCTTGTACCAATGTGAGTCACACACCAAATACACTGCATGTTTGCTTTTAAATTGGCTACAAGAAATTTGCTTTGTGTCTTGGCTTTTGTGTGAAATATAGATTTATGTTGTATTTTAGTTAGAGGATTTTAGTAACAAGGAGACAAGGAGCCCGGAGAGGCAATCTAATCTTCGTGTTGTAAATTAAAATCCCACTTTAAACTTTCATAAGTCAGCTTAACATAAAACCTTCCATACCTGAAAAGCTAAAATGGAATAGGTAAATTATGTATTCTTCTGTGTACTGCATAATCTAACAAAATCTTTAAATTTGGGGAAGCTCTTTCTTTCTAACTTGTGTTAATATGTTTGTAATATAATTCTTGAATTTTTTTTTTTATCGAAAGTCCCTCCACATATCACACCCTTTGAGTTTGGTGATGAGCCTGCCAATTTTGGTGACTCTGTGACTGTACAATGTACCATATCAAAGGGTGATCAGCCTGTGGATATTTATTGGCTGTTCAATGATTATGCCCTCAATGAGTATCATGGTGTTACAACTTCAAAAATTGGAAAGAAGGTCAATGTGCTAACAATTGATTCAGTCAATGGCAATAATGCAGGAAACTATACGTGTCGCGCTCGAAATAATGCTCAAACTGTGGAGTACACGGCGGCCTTAATTGTCAATGGTGGATCCTAATAATTACTGAATTTTAGATAATAAGCAGTAGCTAGATAACTAAAAAGCTCGGTTCAAAAAGGTTTTCAAAAGGTTTTGGCCTTAAAAAGAAGCACTAGAAGTTGTAGGTTTAAAATGCGATTATAAAATTCATTTCTTAAGTTTTGAACTCTCAGTTTTTATTTAATTTGAAAACTTCTTAAACTTCTTATTTAAATTAGTTTAGCTTACAGAAGCTATGTTCGTAACCGGTTCTGAACTCGTTCGGTAAAACAAGTTTTTGTTGACTCTTTCTAAAAAGCAAATGTCTATATTAAACTGATGTGATTTTCAAATGAATTCTGCTTAGATCAGATATAAATATATAGTAGCACCAGTTTGTGAACCGTTTGGATCAATAGTTTACAGACATTTTAGGATTTGTTAATCGTTTTTAGGAGAGGTTAATCGAACCGCGGTGTCGTTTCGAAAAGAAAGCACTTTAACTACTTTATAATAGCCTTCTTTGATTCATTTAGATAATATTTACACACAAATGACATTTCATTTCTGTCTTTTCCATGAGCCACTTTTCTCGGCAGAATCTGCCGAAAGTGTATTTTGCGCATGTATGTGTTGAGCGGGTGCCTAAGCAAACTTCAAGTGTGTATGCGTGCTTGTGTGCTATATTTCCCCTTCTTCTTTTACGCTTTGCCTGAAAAATGTAACGCAACAACAAAAACGTAGCACAACAACAAAACAGACACTTCAAACTGACTAGCGGCTTGTTCTGCTCAGTTGCTTATGCTATCAAACGATTCGGTCTTAAAAAAAACGCTCATCTTATCCTGTTTCGGTCTAGAATTTGGTAAGAATGATTCGCTCTTGAAAATTCTTACTTCAAGTGCGAATCGTTCTTAATTTTGAAATTAACCGTTAAAAATTCAAAAATAGAAATAAAATTGTTGATTCAAGAAAAAAAGTTTTAAGTTAAGATCATTTCGTTCTTGAATTCGAAAATGACCGTTAAAAATTAAAAAATAGAAATAAAATTGTTGATTCAAGAAAAAAAGGTTTTAATTTAAGATCATTTCGTTCTTGATGTAAAAACGAGCTCTCACTTTAAGTACAAATCGCTCTTAGCTAACATAATTTAGTCTAGATCATGCTTATTTTGAGCTCTAAAAGTTCTTAAAAAAATCCCAACATCGTAGCCATTCCAAAACGTTCTTGAAATCAGAAATTTAGGGATTTTTAAAAACACTCTTCAATCAAAAAATTCTTCCGTACTTAAATCAAGAGTTTTCTGGCTTATTAAAGTTTTGAAACTGAAAATTCTTGATTTAAGTACGAAAATTCTTGATTTTTCTCTTAGTGTGCTCAGCTGCTAAGAGTCCCAAGAAATTATCCCCATCAAGCTTTTATCGTAAGACAGCTTTGTGTGTTTCTCTTATTGAGAACTATGAAACAGAAAACACGAGAAAAACAAAATCAAGTGTTCTGTTGAGAGCTTATAGTAGTATTTTATTTGAAACAGTTTTTTTTAACCATCAGCATAACTTATCATAATAAACTATAGACATTTTTCGACAAACGACAATATAAAACTATGATGGAAGAAAATCAGTTCAAATTTAAAAACAATTTAAAAAAGACTTTGGACTAGTTATAAGTCTTCGGTTAAGATAGTAAGGCGATTTTAGCGCATGTTGCAAAACGAAGACAGTTCTCCACCAGTTTACAATCTTTGACGTATGTTAGGTACAAACTCCGTAGCTCTCCCAAGATTGGACAACCCTGATCAAAAACAAAGAGTGTAGTTGTATTGATGGAGCAAAGCAAATAACTCTCAGGAAATCAACATTTAGAAAATTTAGCTTGCGTTTTTCTTGCTACACTTCACTTTATTATATCTCTTAAGAGACTCTCTGAAAAAAGTGGAATAGCAAAGCAATAACTCTAAATTTGAGAGGTTTTCAATTTGTCTTTAGAGAATTTTGACAACCAACTATTTAGAGAAACATGATAAGTGTGAAGGCAGATGTAGCGAGTCTGTTAAATTTGTCCCTGTCATTTCGGTGACCATATTTTGCGAGCTGCGATTATAGGAGATGTAAGGAACCAGAAAGACGGCAACATCTACACACCTTACTTATCCAAAGCTGAGAAATATCTATATAGACATCTTTATCCCAAGTTTGGTTGTTATTCAATAATCAAAAAATGATTACATAGTTAAGGTTTTGACTATTTACGGGCCTTTCATTAGCAGACTTCTCTTTCTATATTCAAAAATGTCTTAATTCTAGGTTTTTGGTTAGGATCAGCATTTTCGAACGGGCACCGCTTTGATTCTCGGTTCGGTTTACAAACATGAATAAACGGTTCAAATTAGTTTGGATGCATTCCCGATTATTTATTACCGGATCTTAAGCTGCGGCGGAAAGCGCTATAACTTAGTTCTGCAAGAACAATAACCAAACATCGGTTCAGAAACAACAACATTCTTATATTTGCACCAGATTCGGAACTCAAGAATTGTTCCACTGACACAAACATCAATATAGGAAAAACAATCATAGGGTTCCGGGCGAATAACAAAGAATTTTCGAGTTGTAGAAAAGTGGGGGAAATGTATATAGGAGACCTTGTCAAAAATATGTACTGTTGGCCGAATATACAAATATGTGTCTGAGGAATCATGCTATTACAGGGTTATTAACCCATATTTCAGTCTTGCGATAAACTTGTAGATCGATTTTTGAATTATATTGTAGATTAACCAAAACGTAGAGAAACCCATTCGTAAAATTTTTCAATGGTACAGGAAAAGCAGTTTAGCTCAAAACCATGTATATAAACCGGCTCATAGACCATTTTAGCAGAGCATTTTTAAACCAGGTTTTAAAGAATTTAGTTTAAAAATTTCCTTTTTTAAAACATTTTATTTCGAACCCTAAATATCAGCCAAATGAAACCATTTTTGGTATAATACAAAATATTCTTTAATCGTTTTTTAAATCTAAAAAATACCTAGTGCTGTCTCGCGTTTGAAGCATTTTTTGAACCGATCTTGTACCTAAATATTTTTTCCATTATTTATCTCTATTTGTTTGTGTATCCTTTTTGTTTTGCTCCTGGAAAAGTCTTACCCCAAATTACGCCCTTTGCCACAAGTGATCAACCCACCCATCTGGGTCAGTATATAACCTATCAATGCACTCTCACTGAGGGTGACTTACCCTTGAACATACGCTGGACCTTCAATAAGCAACCTCTGTTCAATGATGACGATCAGGATATACTCATTGCCAAAATGGGTCGACGAAGCAGTGTGCTGACCATAGAAAGTGTGGCTGCTCGACATGCGGGAAATTATAGTTGTCATGGCGAGAATGAAGCAGGCAAAGCCACCTACAGTACACAGCTGAAAGTTATAGGTGGATCTGATGATAATAAGGGGGAAATTGTTTTTAATTTTGTTGTTAAGATTGGGTTTAAATGATTTGCTTCTTTGATTAAATTTCTCTGAACCGCTCAGGAACCATTAATTATATTTTAAGTTTTTCTTTCTTTTTGTTTTTGGTTTTCCCTCCACAAAATCAATCCAACAATCCAGTTCTGCCGCGCATCATTCCCTTTGCCTTCGAGGAGGGTCCCGCCCAGGTGGGTCAATTTCTAACTCTTCACTGTTCTGTGCCTGTGGGTGATCTGCCCTTGCATATAGATTGGACCTTGAATGGTCAATCCATACCAGAAGAGTCTGTAATCAGCACCTCAGGTGTGGGTCGTCGTGGCAGCGTTTTAACCATTGAAGCTGTTGAGGCCCAACATGCGGGCAATTTCACCTGTCATGCCTACAATTTGGCTGGCATTCAACAATATACGACGCAACTAAATGTCTATGGTTAGATTTTGGGTTAACTTCTGATGTAGTTTTTGTTTTTGTATGGTTGCTGCTACTAACGGAAAAGTCTACTACGAAATTGATGCTGCATGTCTTCTATATACTGTCTCGTATCTGTCTGTTTCGCTGTCCCTTTCTAACAGAGTTAGCACCTAGCTAGAGGCAAGAGCTTGTCACACAAAACACACACACAAAAAGCTGGCATGTATGAGACTAATTCAACACTGCAAACTCTAATTAAGCACTTTTTGGTTTAGAAAATGTAGAATAGAAATATCAAGAAGCTTGGTGCATAGTTGGACATTGCTTTATAAAGATTTTAGAACACTTGGGTATTTACAGCCATGCTCCTCTTTTTACTTTCGCAAACATTTTTCAATTGGAAGCCGGTTTTAAGAACAAATTTTCTTGCACAAACGCAGTTTTGCGAAAGTGAAAATGAAAGCAAGACTGATATTGTTTTGGTATCCTTTACCATTTCTAAGATCGACTCACTTCACCTCGCTGGGCCGGAGGGAAATACATTTGCCATCTTTGCAATTTTTAATGCTTAAGACTCTCGCTCTTGGAAGTTGAGAATTTTCGTTACGCAGTCGTATTGGAATGTGTGTTGCCTACCTTTAGGAGCAAATTTAAAAGATTTCTTTAGATACTTTAAATTGTGGTATATTTCTTATGGATATTTATATAAATGGATTTGCTATTAGACCCTGGAAGTTGAGAAGTTGGATGTTTGATCGTAGGTGAAAAGGTAAGCAGGTTTTTTGTATAGCTTTTTCTAGGTCAAACTAAGTCAAACATCCCCCAGATGATGTTGTCACCAATTTAGTCACCGAAACTTTAACTGTAGAGAAACTAAAAATCACCCAAGCGAGCAAAGCTGAACTTTAATCAGTTTTGATCAGATACCCCTTCAATTAGGTATAAAAATATTCTCTGACCAAAATGAATTCAAATTTTTATTGCGGCTTTCAATTAATTCGTATTTTTTTCATATTTCATTTCCATCGTTTCATCTTAAAGGCGAAGCTTAGATTTGACTTCGATTCAGCGGAATATTCACGTCTTCTATTATTTTTTTTTTGGTTTTTTATTTTTTTATTTAAAAACTTTTAATTTCCAATTATTCAAGTGCCACCCAAATTAGCTGCACTGCCCCTCAATTCGCCACTGTATGTGGGCGATTACTATCAACTGTCGTGTGCAGTGGTTCATGGTGATGCCCCCTTCAACATTACCTGGTATTACAATGGCCAACCAGCCGGGGATGTGCCTGGCGTCAATATACTTATGCACAGTCATCGCAGCAGTTCGCTGAACATTGAGAGCGTTCAGGGTGGTCATGCTGGCATCTATACCTGCATGGGTGCCAATCGGGCGGGTCAAACCATGACCGAGACCCAGCTCAGTGTTAAGGGTTTGTCTGAGAAATTGTATTCGCATTTTTCGGTAGCTGGTAGCCCTTTAGTTTAGGATATATGTAAATTGTTTCTCCGTGTGGTGTTGGTCTTGCCTTAGCACAAAAACAAATTGTATTATAACACAATTCCACCCTCTTTTGCCTGTGCAGAGTTGCCTCAAATCGAACAATTCCATTTTAATGCAAGTGGCGTCAATGGCGGCCAAGCGGTGCGTGTAATGTGCATGGTCACCTCGGGGGATTTACCCATTGACATTTACTGGCTTAAGGATGGACAACCATTGCTGCGTTCCATTTATCATAAGATCGATGAGTATACCTTGATACTATCGCTGAGACAGACAACGATCAGTGATTCGGGAAATTATACATGTGTGGCCAGTAATGCAGCAGGCTTGAATAGTCGTTGGTCTTTGCTGAAAGTTAAGGGTATAGGATCTCTTTAACTAAATTTATTTTTTGAAAGTTTTGATTATTTTCTGATTTTATCTTGAAAATCCAGTCCCGAAAACAAAAGACTTAGGCAACGAACTTGAAAGGAATTCTGAGTGTAAAATTATGTTAGATCTAATTAGAAAAATTAAGCAAGCACTAAGAATTGATACAGTGTTGTCAAACGAACAAAAAATTCGTGTAACTTTTATTTTCTTAAATAATCTTAAATAAGTTTAAAATTGATAAAACAAAACATTTAGGAGGAAAGTTCTAGTTTTAGGAAAAAAATAAATAAAGTGTTGGTAAACGAATATATTTTACGCTTTAGAGGAACTCTTGCAACTAATGTAACATACTCTTAAGGAAGTTAAAAAGATTTCAAGTTTTAAAGTTAAAATATTAATTGGAAAATAACAGCTAAAAGCCCAACACACTGTTGTGAAGTAATGAGAAGAAAAGTAAAAATCTCAAACATAAAATTTTTTGTATTATATGGCTTCCTCACTGAAGCACATTTTCAAAAAAGTTATCGTCATCTCTGAAAATGCAGAATCCTGTCCTCATTGTGTTGCTTCTGCATTTGCATTTTAACAATTTACAAAATGGCTGTCAACAAGGTAACAAATGAAACAAAGATATTCAATTTAAATTTATTGCGGTGCTAGAAACATAAACTTTAATGTTGGTAAGGGTTTAATACTCATTTATGCCAAATTCTTCTCTGGAAATGCTTGAACTATTTCGGTGGCCAGACTAGAAGGCTTGTGGTCTCTTAAGTCCAATTGCAACTACATTGGAAGTCTCTAGTTTCTGCAATTCATTGTGTTATCATTGATATTATTGATAAGTTATTAAAAAGTATAAATTAAATTCAATTTAATTCAATTAAGCAAATTTTAAATTTTTGCCATTTGGCGGGCGCTTAGTAGTGATGACCACTTCGTCAACTCTAAAAAACTAGCCAAAAAATGGCCGATTATCGAGTAGAAACTATCGAAAATCGAATGGCTAACGAGTAATGCGATTTTCTCAAAATGCACTTTTTTGGCATCTCAAGTGCCCCTACAAAATTGTATGGGGGAAAATGTACATTTTGCCCAAAATGCGAAAATGCAAAATGCAGTTGTAGTGAGGACAGCACATTAGATTTTTACTTTACTTCTCGTTAGTTCACAACTGCGTATTGGGCTTTACGTGTTAAAAAAAACTAATTTTTGCTTAAAAAGAATGGCCGTGTTCACCAGCACAAATCGATGACGAAAAAATCGATGGATCTAGTTCAATTGTTGACGTGAACGAATGTGAAGTGCAACTATGATTGCTAATTTTTGTCATTTTGGTTAAAATCAAAACGATAGCTTTCACGCTTACCATTTTTACCTTAATATTTCATCAAAGCGTTGAACAAAATCCAATTAACTTTTTTTGATGGATGATGTTTGATGTTTGATGTATGCTGGTGAACAAGGCCAATGCTTCAAATTATTACAATAAATTGATTCGTGATGTCAAAGAGTAAGCTAGGAACACAAGTATATTGGAAAATAGAAAATCAAGTATATCAACAAACTCTTTTTAATTATAATTTATTATAATTAGATAAAGAAAATGTTAAAAAAAAAGAGGTAGTTTTTCAATTGGAATTTTTTTTATTGAATTCGGGGGCAAATTCTAAAATTTTTAAATGATGTAAAAAAAAACACCAAAAATTTGTAAATTAATTACACCCAAATCTTACCTTGATTTAGTTATTTTTTGTTTATTTCGTGATATTATAATAAATGTTTGTTGTGAGTATATTAAGCAATTTTTTTGGTAGGCCAGAGAAGCAGTACCTTTTCACAAATAGAGCTTTACCTAAATAAGGAAGCAGCAGCTCAGTGGCATTTTTCCAAACCCCACATTTGCAATCTAAGAAAACAAAATTTGTGGTGCTTTGTTGACTCATTACAGCAACGGAAGTCAAATGTAAGTCACAATAAGGACAAATGCTGTTGTGCTGCTGCTTCCTCGATTAAATAAAGTTTCGCTAAAACTTAATCTGGTGCATAAAAATCTTTTGAAAAACTTTAAATAAATATTTGCTCATTAATAAACAAATGTTTTTCCCCCATAGAGTTGTATTTTGTGAATTAACTCATTCATTTTAGACAACAAGTTTCCCCAAGCTTGCTGAGGCCACGCTTCCTTAGTAGTTGGACTAAATAAATTTAACTAAATTTCATTTCCTCACCCACAAGAGCCGCCCCAATTGTCCGCCCTCTTGCTCTCCGCCTCTGTGTGCGATGTCAACGATTATGTACAGCTCACTTGTATAGCCAGCAAAGGTGCCACGCCCATTTTATTTGAATGGTGGCTCAACAATCAACAGTTGCATGATGATAATAATGATGCTACCACAGAACTCACCCAGGCCACAGTGGGTGAGCACACAAGTTTGTTGCTGATCAACAAAGTGCAGGCCAAACATGCCGGCAATTTCAGCTGCCGAGCCAGTAATCAAGTGGGCGTGGCTAGGCGTGAGGCAAAATTAACTGTGCATGGTAAATTTGGGAAAATAAGGGAAAACATTTGAATTTAAAATATTTTATTATCTCAGCTAAAAAAACAAGTTTTTATATTTCGCTCTTTAGGACCAAAAAGACTCAGGGTCTCTTTACTCTACAACTGTATATATATATCTATATATATCTATTGTAAGGCAGCTCAAATTTAGTTACGACCTAACCGAAGCTACCACGTACAAAATGTTCTTATATGGCAAAACAGCTCACTTTCACTCACACCCACACACCTGCATATCAGAGCACATTTTAAAAGACACCACAGCTTGACCTTGGCTTTCCTTCAGTTTTTATTTAATTTTTTGTTCATGTAAATTACAAATTCACCAGGCTCATGCTCCAAAGAACAAACACCGAATAAACCAACAACAACAACAAGAACGCTTCTAATTGTCTACTAATCTCAAAGTAACTCAGCCTTACCCTCCGCCGCCCTGGAGACTGAGAGTCTGAAACACAGTGCCTCGATCAGTCCAGTCCCATCAAAAAATCCTCAACCATTTCCCACTTTAATTAACTTTCATTTTCCTTAATTATAATTTACTTAACTCATAAGACACAAAATAAAGTCTGTTGAAAAATTATACAAAATTAAAAAAAAATCTTTTACCAGATTTAAAATTGAAAACAGAACTTTATTTTGCACAAATTGCATGAAATTTAACTTTTGGTTGGTGAATTTATGAGTTTCCTTAACTCCTCCTATGTATAATTTGTCCTTTAATATTTTAGTTATTTTCATAAGCTAAATGTATTTGGTTGTAGTTTGATCAATTTTTAATTTTCCATTAATAATTAAGTCAAAAAGTGGAAATATTTTTGTAAGATTAAAACTGTCTTAAAAAAAATGCTGAATGAAAAACTTATGCTTGATTTAACTTATTCTTATAAAAGTAAGAATTCGAATTTTGGGAAATATAAAAAAAATGCTTATTGATATGGAACCCTAGAAAAAAAATGAATCTTATGATGAAGCTGAATTGTTGCTAAAGTTTTTAAGAATATACTTTTTTAAAGAAATCAACCGAAATATGCCATACTTTTCTCGTTTTTATAAAAATGTTTATTGCAGGGATTAATTCCGCAAGAAGTTTCCCGAAATGAGAGTATTTTTTTCAGTTCTAAAACTATATTATATTTTTTGAAATACTCGTACATGCCGATTAATTTTCTTTTTAGATTTATACATTAAAATGTTTGATAATTTCAAACAGTCCACACTTGTCACCCAAATCCAGCTTTTTCAAAATATTCAGCCATCAAACAAAACTCAATTTCGATGTCACAAATATCTAGTTTGGTTGATTAGAAACCATTGGTGGTTTTTATAGAGGCTAAGCTAAATACACCAATCAAGACTATTTTAATACATAAAATAAATCGTTAAGTAAAATCGACACTATTTTGTCCAAGAAACTGCTTTAAATGAGTTAAATTTAATCATATTTTGTATGATGTTATTTACCAAGGTTAGAAACCTGTTAAATTTGCATGAAGTTTCGGTCTGGAGGCTCCAACCCGTTATATTGCATTATTATTGCAGACCGGTTTCTGTACTTTTCGAACATAAGGTATTGGTTCGAGTCTGGGTCCATAGATTGTTAGATAAATGACAGATTTGGTTTTGTTCAAAAGAACGCTTCCAGATAACCAAGCATGAAAATCGTTAAGTCAAATGAACGTCATTCCTTCTTGGTATTATTTAAAGGACCTCTAAAAAGGCTTTTAGAAGTACCTGGTCTTTGAAATTGTAAGGTAGCTTCACCTTCTTACTTTTTCGATTTGACTTACACTTTATTTTCTTTTCAAAATCGCAACAACAAGTCAACAAAACCCATATTTTTTGGCCTCAATGAAGGTTGGCCATTTTTCCAAAGAAATTGGCTCCATCTGATTCCGAATCTGTTGTCAGCTCAGTTTTCCAGATACAGCGAAAAATGTAAAATTTGGCATATCTAGCGACATTTTAAACTATGAGGTAAATATACAACCAACAGTCGGTCTTCTTACCAATTAAATCGAATCTCCATACATCGACGTTTCGGTAAAAAAAAGTACACGTTCTGAACATCATGTATATAAGTCCCCAAAGGTTAATATCCATTTTTGTACATAAGCTATTATGCTAAAAAAAGGAAGAAGTTTTTGTTTTGAGTTAACGAAAATCCCTCTTCACATTTTAGTTTTAGTTTTTTGTGATGTATGAGTAGCTATTAAATTGGTTAAGTTAAAGCCACATGCGCTCGCATGTTTCACTTATATTCATAAAAAAAATGTTCTTATTTAGAAAAAGTCATGGCTATCCATAGAACATTTTTTTACATTACTTTACTTTATTTTTATTGATACAAACACTTTTGCTTGTTCTTTACATTGCCATGAATTTTCCTAGATGGGAGAAAATATTCTTTAATATTTCAGAGAAAAACTCGTTCTTATATGGCTGTAACTTCACCATTTAATTAGCTACATAAATAACACAAAAACCAAAATTAGGAAATATAATGGGCTACAGTTTTAAACAAAATATAAAAAAGCTTTAGTTCAAGAATGCATTTTAATAATTTATTTAAATTTAAAATTTTATGTGAAAAAATGGAGACAATAACTTTGAGGGCCAATTTCATAGTCCTCACGATTTAAGTAACATTAATGTTGGTTTGTACGAAACTTTGAAGAATGGAGTACCGCTTTAATTGGTAAGCAGAAAGATTGTTGCGTTTATATTTGCCAGATATGCAAAATTCAAATTTTTGTATGCTATATTTTGGAAACCAAGGGTGATATTACAGAACTGATAATAGATTTGGAATCAGGTGGACACAATTTCTATGGAAATGTGTATGGCGTTTGTGGAGGTTTTTTCGTGTTGCCTTCAGTTACCAATTCCAGCGATTCTGTACCATAAAATTATAATTTGCGGTCATAAAATTAAGAAAAATAAAAAAGTTCTTAAGAAATTTACTTAAATGATTGTTTGAACCGTTAAATATTTAAAAGGTTCGGTATGTGGTCCGTTTGAACGCAAAAAATGCTAACCGTAAAAAATGAAAAATCGAATAAAATGAAGAAAAAATAAATTCATACTTTTAAGTTAAGCTTCCTAAGGTTAGAAAGATTTTTTAAGAATGTTTAAAACTATAATTTTTGTAGATGTAATATTAGATATTTCCTCATAACTTTTTAACAGAATTTTTGATTTTAAAAAGCTTTATGGGCATTTCCACAGTCACGAACTCGACATTAGTACCTTTTGAAAGCGCTAAGAAATATAGAGAACAAAAAGAATATTTGTTCGTGTTTCTCTTTGGGGGGAAGTATGTTTAGTGCAAACCTTAGGCTGAGTCGATTTAAAAAAAAATCGAGGGACTTATCACGCGACAATATGGAAGTCGTTTTCAGCTGTATTTAACAAATTTCATAAATCTGCGAATTTAAAAAAAAAAAATTTTAAACCAGTTATCGTTTAATTAAAGGAGGATTTATGAACCTTTTCAAATTGTCTGACAGCATTTTTCGATTTATAATTTTTTATTCGTTGCCGGTTCTGATATATACGATCTAAGCTGTCTAACATATGATCTATTTTGTTTTAATACTTTGATTATTGACGATTATACATATTTAAATTTCTTGATGAACTGATTTCAGTAAAAATGTATGGAACGTCAAAATAAATTTATCACTACAGTACATATAACACTTTACGGTTAACAAGTAGCCTCTTTACGTTTCTATCGTTTTGCATCTGTTTTCCTCCCTATTTAAATGTTTTTTTCTTTGTATAACTTTGAATAACTGATTTAATGCTATAAAACAAAAATTAGATCATATGTTTGCCTATGCTCGATGGCGAAAATAATTATCAAATAACGTACTTAAACGTGATTAATTTTGATAAAAATCCATAAATCGAAGATTTAAGCCCTAACACTTTCCACAATTATAAGCTCTTTGAGTTTTAAAAATGCAGTGAAGAAATGGAAATTTAGCATACGTGACATATATTACCAACACTTCTAACATACAATTTAAATAAATTTTGTTTTTTAATTAAAATAAGCTAACAGGGAAGAAGGCATATCTTTAGTATTCAGGCCAGGAATAAAAAAATACATAATTTAATTTTGTTTTTTAAATGTAATTTTTTATTAAAAATTTTTATTGTAAAAATATTTTCTCGGTCTCGGTGGACCATTCTGTGGAAATGCCCATATTTAATAAGAATGGTGATAAGTACTAGTGTTGGGTTGTTCACATGTTCTTCTTTTCTAAGTGAGTAAACTCACTCAAATGGCTCCCTGTTCAGTTTTTTACCTGTTCAGTTGTTCTTGTTCAGTTCTTCTTGTTCATCAACCGTGTCAAACAATCAAACATGCAAAAGCTAATTTTTAAACTGAAGTCGTTTGTCTTACTGAGGCTGACTGACTGACCGAATGGCCAACTGAAGACGTGAACAACTAAACAAGAACAAGTGAACAACTGAATAAGAACAGAACAACTGAGCAAGTGAACAACTGAACAAGCACAACTGAATAAGAACAAAAACAACTAACAACTGAACACGAACAACAGAACAAGACTCACTGAACAACAATGACCAATTGAAGAAAAACATGTTCAGTTTAAAGAACATCTTATGAACAACCCAACACTGATATAAGTACGCAATTAATTCTTTACTCTATTTACACAAAATTCCATAATTCTAACATCGTCCAAAATTTTGCAAGGAAATAATTTATTTATATAAAATTCAATTTGTTATAAACTGTCAACTTTATCTAGCAAAGTGTGAAAGCCTAATTTGTTCTCATAAACATTCTTTCCATTAGTAACTTTATACATTCAGTGATGCTGTTCTGAGGTCGTGGTTTTAATTAATGAGCAATAAAATTCTAAATTATTTGTTTGAAAAAAACAAACGGTTTGTACACAAAAAACCTCTGGGGTAAATGCCCTTCAAAGTATGCTATGTTTAAAATAAATCAGAAATAACGATTCCAATAACTAAAAAAAACAGTTAGGGTAAAATTCCCAGATTTACCTAAATATAAGATATATTTAAAGTTGATTCTATTTTTCTGAAAGCATTTTATTTTAAGAAAAAGTCGTTAAGATAATTGTTTAAAAATCCTAGCAATACCTAATAGTAACACAAAAAAATTTACAAAAATATTTCCACCTAAAAGCGGAGCAAATTGAAATGATGTAAGCAAATACTCACTCAAATTAAATACAAAAGAGTCCAATCATTTCACTTTGCTCCCAGCTAAAGTCCGTCCATCCGTTACTTAAAAAACACGCCACTACCGCATGTTGTTTCATATTATTATTTAAGTCTATATGGCCGACCTACTAACATATTATCTTTCCACCAAATCACACAAACACCACAACAACAACAGTGCCACCCAGATGGATACTCGAACCCACCGACAAAGCCTTTGCCCAGGGATCTGATGCCAAAGTCGAATGCAAAGCCGATGGTTTCCCCAAACCCCAAGTGACCTGGAAGAAAGCAGTTGGTATGTCTTTACAATCTCTTCAAATGTTTCTTTACTCACATATTTTCCGTTTAGGCGACACCCCCGGCGAGTACAAAGGATCTGAAGAAGAGCGACAACATACGCGTAGAGGAGGGAACTTTACATATCGACAACATACAAAAGACCAACGAGGGTTATTATCTCTGCGAGGCTATTAATGGTATTGGCTCTGGACTCTCGGCTGTTATCATGATCTCTGTACAGGCTCCACCTGAATTCACGGAGAAATTGCGCAATCAAACTGCACGTCGTGGTGAACCTGCGGTCCTACAATGCGAAGCGAAGGGTGAGAAGCCCATTGGCATCTTATGGAATATGAACAACATGCGTCTGGATCCCAAGAACGATAATCGCTATACCATTCGTGAGGAAATATTGTCCACCGGAGTGATGTCAAGTCTATCGATCAAACGCACCGAACGCTCGGACTCTGCTCTGTTTACCTGTGTGGCTACAAATGCCTTTGGCTCCGATGATGCTAGTATTAATATGATTGTCCAGGAGGTACCCGAAATGCCGTATGCCTTGAAAGTGCTCGATAAGTCGGGACGTTCGGTGCAATTGAGCTGGGCACAACCCTACGACGGCAACTCTCCCCTCAATCGTTATATCATCGAGTTTAAGCGCTCGCGTGCCCCTTGGAGTGAAATTGATCGTGTAATGGTGCCAGGACATACCACAGAAGCTCAGGTACAGAAACTGAGTCCTGCCACTACCTACAACATACGCATTGTGGCTGAGAATGTGATTGGAACTTCGCAATCTTCGGAGGCTGTGACAATTATTACCGCTGAAGAGGCGCCTTCGGGTAAGCCACAGAATATCAAAGTAGAGCCCGTCAATCAGACTACCCTGCGTGTGACCTGGAAGCCACCACCACGTTCTGAATGGAATGGCGAGATTTTGGGCTATTATGTGGGCTACAAGCTATCCAACACGAACTCCTCGTACGTGTTTGAGACCATCAACTTTATCACGGAAGAGGGCAAGGAACATAACTTGGAATTGCAAAACCTGAGGGTCTATACGCAGTATTCGGTGGTTATACAGGCATTCAATAAGATTGGAGCAGGTCCATTGAGTGAAGAGGAGAAACAGTTTACGGCAGAGGGCACACCCAGCCAGCCTCCCAGTGACACCGCCTGCACGACACTGACCTCACAGACAATTAGAGTAAGCTGGGTTAGTCCTCCTCTGGAGTCGGCTAATGGCGTAATCAAGACCTACAAGGTGGTATATGCACCCAGCGATGAGTGGTATGGTAAGTAGCAAGCCACAGCGAGAGTAAGACAGAAGCCTAACCCTTCTTATCCTTCTATTTTAGATGAAACCAAACGACACTACAAGAAGACTGCCTCCTCCGATACCGTACTACATGGCCTGAAGAAGTACACCAACTATACCATGCAAGTTCTGGCCACCACAGCTGGCGGAGATGGTGTCCGCAGCGTGCCCATTCACTGTCAAACCGAACCCGATGGTAAGCCTCAATTTCCCAATCAAAACATTTAATGCAAATCCAATTCTCTCTCCTAGTTCCCGAGGCTCCCACAGATGTCAAGGCTTTGGTTATGGGTAATGCTGCCATTCTGGTCTCCTGGCGTCCACCAGCACAACCCAACGGCATTATCACTCAATACACCGTCTACTCAAAGGCCGAAGGAGCTGAGACCGAAACCAAAACCCAAAAGGTTCCCCACTATCAAATGAGTTTCGAAGCGAGTGAACTGGAGAAGAATAAACCCTACGAATTCTGGGTGACAGCCAGCACCACCATTGGCGAGGGTCAACAGTCCAAGAGTATTGTGGCCATGCCCAGTGATCAGGTCCCAGCCAAAATAGCCTCGTTCGATGATACGTTTACCGCCACCTTCAAGGAGGATGCCAAAATGCCCTGCCTAGCTGTGGGTGCCCCCCTGCCAGAGATCACCTGGAAGATCAAAGGTGTTGAATTCACTGCCAATGATCGTATGCGGGTACTGCCCGATGGTGCTTTGTTGATCAAATCGGTGAATCGTCAAGATGCAGGAGATTACTCGTGTCATGCTGAAAACTCTATTGCCAAGGACTCGATTACACATAAACTGATTGTACTGGCTCCACCCCAATCGCCGCATGTTACTTTGTCCGCCACCACCACGGAAGCATTGACGGTGAAACTGAAGCCCCATGAAGGAGATACCGCACCACTGCATGGTTATACTCTGCACTACAAGCCAGGTAAGAGGACTGATCTATGCTTAAGAGAAGAGCTAACTGAATGAGTATTCATAACTTTGCAGAATTCGGCGAATGGGAGACGGCTGAGGTATCGGTGGACTCACAGAAGCACAACATTGAGAATTTACTTTGCGGATCACGTTATCAGGTCTACGCTACAGGATTCAATAAGTGAGTGGATAAAATTTCAGCTTTTTTAACCGTCAATTAAAATTCAAATTATGAAATCTTACCTTAGCGTAAACAGTTTAACCTGATCTTTTTATCTAAACGCATCTAACAAAAGAGTAAAGAAAAATTTGATTTGGAATTAAATATATTTTGTTGGGTATCGACTTCACAGAAATTCGGGATTTTGGGTGTGTCTCTTCTCAGACAATCTAAAATTTGCGCTTATATTTTTCGATTGGTATAAGCCAGGGGAGCCCACAGCCAGCTTACGGCTTATTTCTCAAGCAATAACTACCACAAAAAATAGAAAGAGAAAATCCATTATTGCCTGCGATTTTCTTCAAACGAAATCATTCGTCCACCAACAATTAAATCTGAATTGAAGACGATGCATGAACATTAGGGGGACAATTAATTTATGGAAAAAGGATAAAGCCATACTGATACCCCTCATACGATGCTTTTTGTAGTAAAATAGGCATAACTAAAATATAAATAACAATTTTTAAATGGGTTTTAGTTGGGCTTAGAGTTTATCACTCATTCGCACTGTTGCCCTTGCCTACATTTTAAATTTTTTTGTCGAAGGGGACCATCGAACACATTTCAAGTAAATAAAAGTCTAAATAAAATTCTAAATAGGTTTAACTTATAGCTTTTAATTAGCCCTATTATTTGGTGCTAAGGCTGAATTTGGGCAATTTTTCGTTTTCAAGATAATTGCTACAAAAAAGTGAACCTTTTTGGAAACGCCCTTATATATTTTTGCGAAATCATACCTTACATCAAAATTTCTACTATTCTGCGCTGTTCGCTACTAGATGAAACCAAGATTTGGTCGTACACTAAGAGCCTGTTAGGATATATTTGAAGTCAGGCCCCACCTGAACTGAACTCAGTGCTGCGCATCACGGTTGCGGCCGTTCCTAAGCATAGTCTATTTTGTCCACGGACCTGCCAATGGTAGGTCAAATGGTCATTCAAAATGATTTCCACTGTTATGTTGGTGGTATCTGACCAGAAGGTCCGTGCGGAGGCCGTTGTTGGAAACCCGCTTGGGGCCTCCAACCTGCTAGGCACACTTGTTGCACTTTCTGAAATGTACAGGCTTAAAAATTTAGTCCCGTATAATAGCGAGGAAAAAACGCAACGGAAATGGGCTCGCTTCATCAGAATTAAGTCTTAGTCTACCGACCCAAAATACATTTGATTCCTGCATCAAATTTTTTTGTTGCTCGATTAAACTCAAGTTTGACAACTTTTAAAATGATATTGAGAATTTTCGAATAGGTAAACATGACGTATACGTAATATTTGAGGAAACTTCGGGGGCTTTTCGCAGAGGTTGAAACTCAAATTAAAATTTTTTAATTTTTTATTTATTATGTACACTAGACTGGCCCTTATATTAACTTTTTTTTTTGATTTCAAAATACCGGGCGGAAAAAGATTCGTTTTTGTCCCAATAGATATAAAAAAAATTTTGGCAGCGATCGGACTTCATTTAGTGGATTTCTGTGCAGTCATCTTTACAACACGCATATTGAAAAAAAAAATACCTTTAAGACTTGTCGGTTTGACGGCAACTTTCTTCCCAGGATTTGGTGCTAAATCCGAAAAACCAACTCTATCTTCTCTGTGGAATTTTCGAAGCTTCGTGTTCCAATCGAGCGGGATTTTAAAGCTGTCATTGCTAGTGTTTTTTTAAGACACGTGAACAAATGTAGAGAAATAACAGTTCGTCAGCTGATTAGCAGAGATACAAATATCGATGAAGACATTCGCTGCGTATCGATAGATTCAACTATTTATCGGTTCAAATCATGATCTGAATCAAAAAGTACGTTGATTTATTAAACAGTGTCAATTACTAGCGAAAATGAGAATCTCGTAAATATGTATTATTTATCATAAAAAAAAAAAACAAAAAAATTATTCTGATCAAGTTTACAATCGAAATATCCAACAAAAATATTTAAAATGTTGCTATGATATTCCGCTAAAAGGATTTAAAATGAACTAACACTTTAACAAAAATTAAAAATTTTTAGAGATTAAATTCGAAACTCATCTCAGAAAAAAACAAAAAAATGAGAAAAACTGTCCGATTTTATATGATTCTGACCAAGCTTACGCTCGAAATATCCAACAAAAATATGTAAAATGTTGCTTTAGTATTCCCCTTAAAGGATTTAAAGAGAATTAACACTTAAACAAAATTAAATTTTTAGACACTAATTGAAACTCATCTCAAAAAAAATATTTTTTTTTAAATTTGCCGATTTGATATGATTCTGACCAAGTCTACGCTCGAAATATCCAACGAAAATATGTAAAATGTTGGTATGGTATTCCCCTTAAAGGATTTAAAGAGAAAAACCACTTAAAATTTTTTTTTTAAATTTTAGAGATTTAATCCGAATCTCATCCCATATACTGGCAGTATATTTAAAATTTTTGCATTTTGGGGCGAGAGCGCGTCCACTAAATGTAGTCCGATCGCAGCCAAACTTATTATTATATCAATTGGGACCAAAACGATAGTTTTGCCGCCCGGGCAAAAGCAAAAATCAGAATCTCATATATATTAAAAATTCTTCGAAAAAAATACAAAAAAAAAATTTGGAAAAATTGACCCTTTTGATATAATTCTGGCCAAGTTTACGCTCAAAATAAGACACATTTATATTTAAAATGTTGCTATGATATTCCCCTAAAATGATATAAAAAGAATTAACAAATAAAATTTTAGAGATTAAACTCGAAACTCATCCCCCCTCATTTTCCCCCATACATTTCAAATTTTCGATTTTGAGGGCGAGCGCGCGTCCACTAAATGAAGTCCGATCGCTGCCAAACTTTTTTTATATCTATTGGGACCAAAACGAATCTTTTTCCGCCCGGTATTTTAAAATCTATTTTTAAGGGCCAGTCTAAATTTAACCCTAAAAGCAATTAATAAAGAAGGGTTGTTTTTATTTTTTTTTTTGTCCACCCTAATGCACATACTTATTTGTTGTTGAGTTCGAATTTGCAAGAGGCTAAGCAGAGAAAGAGAAGATTGTGCTAGGCTAAGGCTTTTGGTATGGGCTGTTTGTGAGAGTGAGCTATGTGTAGCTAGGGTAGCTATGCGCTGTCTGTGCAAGCGCACTAATGAATACTTTCAACTAAATTCATCAATTAGGACAACCGTTTGATTTCTGGTAGTATTTTGCTGCTGACCACCCCAATCATTTTCAGATATTAATTCCGCTTTCCATAAACTTAGCTGATCTAAATCCGAAAAAGAAGTCCAACTTTTACGGAGATTTTTTAACAGGGAAAACCTGATAAAAATCGACAATGGTTCACTCTTAGACTTGAAAAATGCTAGTCCTAGCATGTAGCATTTTATATTTAACGTTAATTTGATTCGTTGACATTCTCAATGTAATATAACCTCTACAAAAAAATTTTAAAGGAATTTTAGGAGATGGCGTATTGGCATCAAATCGAATCGCACAATGTTGCATCCAACTTCATTTCGAAGACCCTTTATTAGTCTTTCTGTTCCATTAAGTGTCGTTCTGCTGAAGTGTAAACAACACTGTTTTTGTGATCTCCAAATATTTAAACTTTTGTGCCAACAAAACTCAATTTGCGTGAAAGTTTACTTTCTGCTTTCATTTGAAAAAATTCCACCGAATGTCATCAAATGATGCAAAAGTTTTGGTATAGACGTCAAAATCGACGGCAAAGTCTAATATTTACGGTGGCGGGGTCATGCTCTGTATTTGGTGGGAAGAATTGAGCGTGGTGTACGATGAGCTGCCACAACCGGGTGAAACCATCACAGGGCAAATCTACCGAACTTAATTACTGCGTTTGAGCTGAGCATTCAATTAAAAATGGTCAGAATACGACAAGGTAATTTTCCAACATGACAACGCTCGGCTACCTTGCGCAGCTGGTCAAAACAAACCTTGAGTCTCTGATATGGAAAGTCCTACCCCACCCGCCGTATACCCCAGACATTACCCATTCAGACTTATATTTGTTTTCGTCGATAACGCATGCCCTTGAGAATCGGCACTTTCGCTCTTTTAAAGAACTAAAGAATTTGATCGCATATTGGATTCATAGATATTAAAATATAGATACTTCAATCGGAATTAGGTTTAAAATCCGAGAAATCATGTCGAAGTTTTTTATGGCTTGCTGTACGTTGAAGATTACAAAACTGTAAAGCTCTAAAAGAAATATTATTTAATTGTTAAATATGTTACGAATAAATTGAGGTTTCTTATAGGTAAACGAACGATTCGGTTCACATTCTTATTTAAATGTTATACTTAAGCTTCAAGTTCCAAAAAATGGTTCAAATTGGCTTTAGCACTAAATTGTAACTTTATTATCTATTGTATCCTTAACCAAATCGAACTCTTCTACAGCATTGGCGCCGGTGAAGCATCCGACATCCTGAACACTCGCACCAAGGGTCAAAAACCCAAATTGCCTGAGAAGCCACGTTTCATTGAGGTGTCCTCCAATTCGGTATCATTGCACTTCAAGGCCTGGAAAGATGGTGGCTGTCCCATGTCTCACTTTGTGGTTGAAAGCAAGAAACGGTAGACCATTTATCTTCTCTCTCTTTGTTATCATTTCTACTAACTTTGGCATACTCTTTCCCAGCGATCAAATTGAATGGAATCAAATCTCGAACAATGTCAAACCCGACAATAACTATGTGGTGCTCGATCTGGAGCCCGCCACCTGGTACAATCTACGCATCACTGCCCACAACTCGGCTGGCTTCACGGTGGCCGAATATGACTTTGCCACTTTGACCGTAACCGGAGGTATTTATGATCTGTTTTCCAATTTCCCAATTTTCACCATGCAATGCTTTTGTACAAAGAGAAATACGCAGACAAGATCCCACACATCTTGTCCATATACAAATAACAAAACAAAGCATAACATTCTCTGTTGTATCTGAGTTGATTTTGCTTTTTTCAATCACCAAACGAAATGAAAATTTTACTTTTGGTTTTTAATATGAACAAATTGCACTGTAAATAGTTTACAAACCATTTTAATTTCTGCTTGATTTTCCCAAACCAAATGCCAGAACTTTGAATACAACGGCTTGAAAATAGTGTACAAAAAATCATTTTGTTTACGTAAATGCAATTTGTTTTTTACGTTTTTAAACCCAAAATGAAGATTAAAATGAAAATAAACAATAGAAATCAATTATATTAATAATACCAAAGTCACCCAGCAACCAAAAAACAAGTCACGTATTTGTACATTTTCTTTATTTCCCTAGACAACTATTTGTAGTGCTCTAGATCACTTTTAATATTAGTTTACTATTATTTTGATTTACTTTTTTCTTTTACACCGTTTGATTTTAATGCATTTTTGTGCCCAGAGAAAGTGGAAAGTGGAGTGTTACCTGCCTGATTTTGTACACATAAATGTTGTGGGGGAGATTATAGAAAGATTCCTAAAATCTGTAAAATAAACTTAGAGATAGTGCACCCAATAAGTTGTCCTTGAAATTGTTGTCCTTCTACCCTTCGATATCCCATTTCCAGCTGTGTATAACTTAGAACAAAATGTTGTTCTTAAATCAAACCAACTGTAAAAAAATCCAGCTAAATATTTCTTAATCATTGTTAAAATTTTTTGTACAAACTTCTTTCGTATTTGGTCGAATATACTTGGAAACCTTGGCCTGTCTGTAAGTTCAATAGAATTAAAAACCCAGCACTGAGGGATTAAAATCTTACTCTTCTGAAACTAATCACTCCCATTTGATTGTTTTGGCCTAACCCAGCTTCTTTCAAGCTCTCGGCTGGTGTGCTTCCTACTTACAGTTGAACGCAGAATCCTAAACGCAAAGTTTGAAAAGTTTTTTAATGGCAACTTACATTAAAGCTAGCGCCTGTACCTGGTAAAGGTGCCTGATTGTGAAAAAGGTCTTAAGAGAAAGATTCAGTTTTCGGAATGAACCCAGCACTACACATACTATCCGAGTCACAACAACCAAAAAACGGTCGATAAGTCGAATAACAAATCAATATGGTGTGATTTCACAAAAGGAAGACAAAAAGTGTTGTATAGAAAGCATAAACTATGCTAAAATCTTTTGGTTCAACAATTTCCTGAATAAAAAGGCAGAATCGTTTTTTCGACATCAATGTACATTGCTTTTTCAAGGTAGCTAAGCTACCTTGGCAACATATTCGGATAAAGAAAAGCGTAAGATTTGAGTAGGAACCTCTAAGTAGGTCATACTTTTTTCAACCGCTTAGGATCAGCTAGAAAATTGCAGCTAAAAATTTCAAACTACAGAGGCATCCTCCTAGTTCTTTGACAAAGTAAATGTATGATTTGAAACATACATAAGATGATAAAATCACAGTCATCCTAATGAAAAATCTTATTTAAGTTCGAATGCGCAAACATTTTACATTCTAAAACGGTCAACAGAAATGATTGACAAAGTCCAAGTAGGGTAGAGACGATCAATGAGTAGTTTTAACTTTATCATTCGTGAGGTAGCTAAGAAGCGTTAAGCTAGCTCCCAGATAAGTTCCGCCTTTGTTGATGTCGAGATTATTCGTAATCTTTTAACCATTTCAACGGTGCCATTGGCGATCATTAGCCGCAATTAAAAGTACTTTGAGAGCCGATGTTAACATTGTATTGCTCAAAAGAAATAATGTGCTCGGTTCCGAATTTTAAGTCGATTTTCGTGTAAACGTTTGAATGTCGAATTCAATTTGTATAATTTTATACGTAAGTGACAAGCTAATTTGTGGCTCTCGAATTCGATTGTTACTGCTAAAGTTACACTACTTATACCTGATCTAGTAACCGTAGGTATATTTGTCACATTCTATACAACGTTTTTAAATTCGACTGAAAAAATTACTAAAGTTTACACGAATCTCTTTAGAACCAGATTGGACTCCCTTTAAAAAAGAAAAAGAAGTAACCGAATAGGATGATGTGTAAATGTTCGTATTCATTCAGCTGGGGAAATCAATGTGTTTAAGTCCACGGAAACCCATATAAGTATTCAGCAAAATTAACTAACTATACAAATTTCCAAATATCAAATCGATTTTCCTGTAATGGTTGGTACTTGGTACAAAAATTAAACAGCCTTGTATACAAGCTGAAAAATAAGGTTATGTATGCATACTACATAGATCATGAAATTGTTTAAGCAGCTGAAACCGATTGCTTAATGCCAAGTGGATTCAATTCGAAAGACAAAAATGAAAAAATGCCTGTCACTTACTTATAAATTCAAATAGCTGGAACTCGAAATGAAAAGTTAAAGTTCAAATTTAGTTCGGCACCATACTTCACTTAAACAAAACTGCCTTTCGAAAGCAATCGGACTTTAAAAGTGTTTCTGTTCATGTGAATCCTTGTACCGAACTAAATTCTTTTCTCATCTGAGTATGGATCTTAACAATTAAATTGAGTTGAAATTCGGAACAATAAATAAGATAAGCTTATGCTATTTTACATTTATAGCGTATTTAAATTGAATTGAATAAAGCTGGCATATGACTTAAATATTCTAAAGTTTTATAAACCTGCCAGTTTGTTATATGGCAGCTATTCGATTTATTCATCCGATTTCGAGCAACTCCCCAAAATGGTGTTGAAACAGATACTATCTCCAAGGGATTTATACCCTTCGATTTTTGGACCAACAAAAGAGTTTTGATTTTGATAAAATGTAGGATATCGAATGACCCCACATTTAATAACTTCATATAGGTCACAAATAACAATCGATAGAACAAATTCTTCACATATTAAAATCTTCCTTTTTTGTTTTTTTCTCGGAAGTCATCTTATAGGCTTCAATACAGTCAGCAAAAACGCAGAATAGAAGCAGAAGTTGCTGATGGCGATTCTATGGAAAGAACCGCTTTATCTTCAGCTTCATTACAAGGATATCAAGGTAGACCGCAGGACTTTGTAAAATTTGTACGAGAAAATCTGAAAAGAAATGTCAATTTAGAGCAAGGCAGGCCAAATAGAGAGGACAGAAAAATATACCTGTCTCGTCAACTATATAAACGCGACGCTCTGGCTCCTACTTATGATTTTGTTTTGTTCAAAGGGACTACAGTTTGTCATGACAAATTTCATTGGCTTTTTGTGGCTCAATAATCCGATTACTGAAATCAATCATATTGCATATATATCGAATTGCACTTTGTTTGAAAAAATCCGATGTCGACCTACCTCTGACTTCGTTTAGGATTGATTAAGGCCCGTAAATCTTTGTTTTTTTTTCTTCTGAGTGTGTTTGTTTCATACTAAGTTTCTTGAATCACAAGTTACTGTTTATATCAGTGGTGGTCTGCTCCTTAAAGCTTAAATTTCATGTCCACCGCTGGTTTATATTTTTAAAACAATAACCAAAATTCATGAATCAAGAATTCTCCCTTCTTATGTTTTGAAAAATTCTTGAGTTTTTGGACCAAGTCCAAATAGTATAAAATTTGCAACTGGCTCTAAAAATTTGCTTATGGAGTGAGTACAGTTACCTCCTTGGTGTTAAGTATATTCATGGCCTTTTGATTTTTGCAGCCTCATTTGATTTAATTCAGCTTCCCCGTTTTAAGAACAAATTGGGAGTAATTTAGGAACATTTGGCCTTAATTCAAAAACATTTTGTACTTATTTTATGTACTCCTATTTTGTTCCCAGAATGAATTGAAATTTGTAGAATTCAACGAAGAATATTTGTACTTTTTAAGTATGTAAATTCTTCTTGTTAGAGATAATCGGAATAAAACTAAGATCTCGAAACAATCTAAAATCAAGTATTTTAGGGTTAAAAACCGTATCAAAAACAGGCATATTGTTCTTAAGTAAGGTACTTTCGTACTTACCTCATTAATGATACCTTGATTGAATTAATCAAATTATTGATTTTTTCTGACATAATTATAGGCACAAAGACCAATCTTCTCAATTAGCTAGAAATATTTTTTTGTTTGTATTTTGATTTCTTTACAAACTCTCGCTTTCCACATCTGGTCACTGATTCCATTCACTCATTCCCTTTTTGCATATTAACTTTAGTTTTTACGTTTAGCAAATTTGTTTCTTCTAATTTTTAGTTTGATGGAAAATAGCAAAAACGCTCAAAAAAATGTTACAAAATCTTAAACTCAACTTTGAGCCCAGAGCCACCACAATGAAACTCTATCTACAAGCACAGCAACCAAAGAAACGAAAAAACAATAGTGTGTCCCAACAGAGAGCTGAGATGTTGAAGATTCATTGATTTCCTTATACATTTACATACACGAAAACCAACAACATTTTGTTTCAATTTTTTGAATATTATTCAGATTTAGTTATGTCATCACCTCAGTTAGTTTTATTTCAAGACTTTCTCTCGTTCTTGGAATGTTGTTCAATGGATTTACTTAACTACTTAGTTGTAAGCAGTTGGAAAACAAATTGCATTTAAACGTATTTACAGATGATTTTTTAAACCATTACAATTAAAACTTAATCCATAGCTAAACTAGTTTTCGTATTTAACAAAAATAAAAACAAACCAAAACTATTCACAAGTTCATAAGCATTGTAAAATAATCAAATTAAATTTAAACTTACAATTTTCTCTCTCAACTCGAAAAGTGCCAACTCTGAATGCTTGTCTGTTAATTGTATATGTGTAACGAGTAGCGAGTGGCGAGTTGCTCCCCCGCTGCGCTTTCTAATCTCCTTACTGTCTTCTTCTCTCTCGCTGTGAAACACTTTTGGTTGTTGTTGTTTGTCGTTTACAGGCACTATCGCACCCTCGCGAGATTTACCCGAATTAACCGCCGAGGACACCATTCGCATTATCCTCTCGAACCTAAATTTAGTTGTGCCCGTTGTGGCGGCTCTGCTCGTCATAATCATAGCCATAATTGTTATTTGTATACTGCGTAGCAAAGGCAACCATCACAAAGGTATCTATAAGATTGACTAATGCTCCCATTTCGATTCTTTTCCTTTTCGGTTTCTCTCTCTCTGTCTCTGTCAACCACAAAAAAACCAACGACACAACACTTTTGGGTTACATTTTTTGGTTCTGCCTGCCCTATGAATTATAAATTGTTGTGGTTTGCATCCTTGAAATGCATGCTCGAAACGAATATGAAATATCTAGGTACCATAGCCCCCCTGGATGATGGCCTGGGTCAGGGCAATGTCCATACCCGCATACGTTTACCCGCCTGGATGCCCGAGTGGTTGGATCTGAACTTTATGGTGCCACTGATAGCCACTGTGGTGGTGGTAGCGGTGGGCATTTGTGTGGTGTGCGTGGCCCTGTCCCGAAGACGTGCGGACGATATGCGTGGCGGCCAGAAGGATGTCTATTGTAGGTTTATTTTGATGCAGGCAGAAGAGAAGACCACCAACTTGATACCTAATCACATAATATTTCTGTATGATTTGAGACAAATTTTATTTCTGTTTTATGTTGGCTAAATTTTTACATTTTTCGTTTGTCAAAAAATAATCAAAATTTAGCCAATCCACAGCCGTCACTCTTTAAAAAATAATCAACCATATTTGGGTAAAGCTTATGGCATGTCTGTGTCTATTTTATAGTGCATGTTTTATTATCCATCGTTCACACCACAAGAATACACCAAAAGTGCACTTGACAAAAATATACCAAAAAGTAAACAAAAGTAAACAAAAAATACCAATTTCCTATATCTATGTCTGTATGTATATTTATCGGTGTACACTGTACATAACTCATACAAAATATCATATCAGCAATTTTCCATCGTCATTAAAATAAAATTGGAAAATTATTTTGTATTTGAAATATTTTGCGATAACTTTAAAGACTTAACAATAAACATATTATTCTTAGAAATAGACATATTTAACCGTAAATTCACAAAAATAAGGTCCATTTCTCAATATTTTGTTAAAGCCCTGTAGAAATAACCAAAATGTTAGATCAATATGAAATAGAATGAGTGTGAGCTGAAAGAGTTTGGTTTAAAGACGATCGTAGACGATGTCGGTAATTTTAAACAGTAAATGTTAACGGTTCGGGATAGGAAAAATGTGTGTATTTTCAGTTTTGGTAGGTAAATTAAAAAAAAATTTGTATTTCTTAGAGACAATTCAAAGTCCTATTAATCGCTAAACATTATTTCCAGAAGGTTGATTCGAGAGATTTTAAGATTTAAACTTAATTTCACTTATCAGCTTTATGAAAAATTCTATGTTTCAATTGTACTTTTTGACAAGAAATGTTTAAAAATGTTTATTAAATGAAGTAAAAGTGATATTTTTGCTTACGCTTGTGTGAAGCATGGTTTGCGCACTCTTTCAAAATAGTCCCTAAAAAGATCTCGAAAAGAGATCAATTTTGATACTCAGCGAGAAATAATCCATTGCGAGTAGTAGTTTTACCAAAGATCATACAAACCCAAAATGGACTGTGTTTCAGCAGTTCAAATTCTATTAAAGAAGATACAATACCTACATGGGTGCGATTCTTTATGACTAACATGAAATTCATAATATTTTGAGTGAGATGTACCTTCTATGTATTTTGGAAATTTATTCAAGGCTATTAAGAAATCAATTAGTTATTGACCTTAGTTCAACATATTTATCACCTTTATTATAAAAGGCATATCCCAATGGCCCACAAAATGAGGTCTTAAGAAATTTTCTGATTTCCACACCTCAGACACTTTCCACATCCGACATGCTGAAGAAATAGTGAATGCCTCAAAAAGTCTTATACGGAGGTGTCACAGAAATCTCTTCCAACCAAATTCCAACCCAAAACCAATTCTCGGTGTCACAGAAATCTCTTTCGGTTGGTTTCAAATCTCTCGTGTTTTGTTAGGAGATTTAGCAAAATTCACCACCCAAACAATTTTGACAAGCAAAACTAATTTTGGAACTGTAAACAAAATTATTTTTCTGGATAGGTTGCATAAAATGAATAAATTATTAAATTAGTTTAAACATTGAAATTTGCGTTTCAATAATTATTAGGAAAAACAACCAAAGTCTTTCATGTTAATCTAAACCAACCACATCAGTGGCGCCGTTTAGCGATTGTGGCGCCATCTGGTTGGCAGCCAGCGCATTAAGGGCTGGCAAGTTATACTTCATGTTTAGCGCCAACAAATATTTAAATTTATTTTATTTATGAAGAATATGAATTAAATAAACTATAATTTAAAAATGCTTCATAAAACATTTATCACAATAAAAAATTTCAGTTGAACATCAAATTAATCCATAACTAAAATTAGGAAATTTTTTCTAGAGATGCAGCCCTGTTTTTAGCGATGGAACTTTAATTGGAACAGTTTCTGTGCTAACTAGATTTTTAAATAAGAAAATGAAATCTCTTGAAGTCCGACGAGCGATTTGCAAACTAACCGAGGTCAAAATCTCTAGAGATTTCTGTGACACCCCCGATAGTCATTTTTACCAACGTACTAGAATTTTATTTTTACCATTAGAATAAAAGCGTTTCTTTTCCTAATAAAAAGAATAAAGAAGAAGGTACGCAGTCGGTGGCGCCGTATATTAAGTTTGTGCAAAAGCATATAATTTATATATATAATTTTTCCATGCCCCCTCCCTCCCCTGCAATTTGGAAAAGACGTCATATCTCCCATAGTTTTTAAGAAAGATGGTTCGAAAAATGTAGAGATAGTTATTAATTAGCATTATTTATCGATTTGCCCAACAAATGATAAAGATCGGATGAACGATACCCAAATTTTGACCAAAAGTCAGTTTCAATCAAAGGTCAGTTTTGAAATGGTGTGGCCGTTCCAATTCATCTAGCTCCAATCACAGATCCAGTTCATCTATCTGGTTCACACATCACTAACAAATATCGATGCTCGATGCTCCCGCGTTTGTATATGTCTTGCATTTCCGACTCTCACACACAAACACTTAACTCTCTGCCATTGTGTTATACTCATTCTTACCGGCAACACGCCGTCTCCAATAAACCGAACCTCAACCTATTCTGTGTTTTAAACTAAATAGTTAACGTGGCGTAGCCACATAGTCACAGTAGTGGCGCCATATATTGGTCAGTTTTAAAGTGGTCACAGTAGTGGAGCCAAATTTGTTCAGTTTGGAATATCAAATAGTGGCGCCATCTATTGGTTAAGTTATGACCAAAAGAAGGTTTGCTGCTGCAGCGCAAAAGCAGGGCTGCTACTGCAGGTATAGAGTAAATTAAAGTCGGGCTTGACCAAATTTCTTACTTGTTCTTTCTGCAAAGTTCAAAATTCTTCAAAATTCTCAAGTCCGATTAATAGTGATGTGATATTTCTGAGACTTGGTATGAACCACAAAGCTATTGCTCTACCACTGTCCTGCGTTCAGTAGGAAATGTTTAGCAATCCTAGGTCAGCCTTTTCTACTTGACATTTCAGCAGTATCTGAAATAGAGATTCTTTGCTGCTAAAGTTTATGCTACTTTCTAAGGGGTTTACTCACCATTTACTGTCGAAAATTGAAATTAAGGGTTTTTGGCCTAAGGGAGGAAAATTCACCGCTTCTACCAACTCAACCCAACCTAACCTAGTTGAAATAGAGAATGCTTGAGATGAGATTTTAATATTTTCTTACGGCCGATTTCTGTTCTCCCAGATAGCACTATCTGTCACATAAATTAACACATAACAGAGTAAATTATCAGTTTATCGGACACATAGCGGCCATCGGAGAGAACAAAAATCGGCCCTCAAAAACCTAAGGATTTGCATACATCTTCTCCTCATTGGTCGTATGAACTTTTAAATAATACAAGATTCTTTCTATAATAGAGAGAAAGAGGATACGTTCAGAGGTTCAAAGTCAAATAACATAGGTGAGGTGCAGCTTTGTTGAAATAAAAGTATGATAAATTGATGTACACAGATTCTGTTAAGCTCTATTAGCTCTTGTTTCCAAGATATGGCGGAATAGGTTAACACAGCCCGAAAACGGTGTACACCGTGACCTATGATCGCATTTCAGTAAGGGGTTAAGGTTATACACCTAACTTAATATTGAGAAATGGGCCCAAAAATCAATTTGATTTGATTTTTTCCTTACCACTTAAAATTATTGGCCCTAAATATATAAAATATCCCCCACTAGTACCCAAACTACTACTACTACCTATGATAATCTCTATTGTTGTAAATACGTTTAACGAACCCAATAATTTCTCTCACTTAAATACCACAAACAAAAACAAAACTTCTTCCTCTATTTTTTGTGTTTCCTCTATTCTATACAAAAATGAAACCAAAAACTAAGATGCTTTTTAAAATCGCAAAATCAAAGAATATCGAAAGAAAAGTAAAGTAAACGTAAACGAAATTCAACTCATCGCCCATTTCATGTCATTCATAAACAAAAAGTTGGTATATTTTGAATCTTTTTCGCAAATTTGTAACTTGTATTTTTGAGCTACTAATTAGCACACTAGAGTGTTGAAATGCCGCACCAAAAAAAAAAAAAAACCAAAAAACTAAATTGAATTCCCATTAATTGCGAGTGACGGAACAAAATTCGATCTGAAACCACAAGACCGAAAAAAAAAAAAAAACAGAAGTAAAGTATGCGAGTTGTTCACAGGAAAGAAAAGCATCTTCAGTGTTTCAATATTGAGTTGGCGATATCATATATTAATTCTAGACGATGTAGTTTACAATCAGACTATGGGACCCGGCGCCACCCTGGACAAACGTCGTCCGGACTTGCGAGATGAATTGGGTTATATTGCGCCACCAAACCGAAAGCTGCCACCCGTGCCCGGCTCCAATTACAACACCTGCGATCGGATTAAGCGAGGTACAGTCATAAGTAAGCATCTAAATTTCCAATGCAACATTTATTAATGCCAAAAAAAACCAGAGCTATGCCATGCCGTAGCCTGGTTGGTGGTTAAGTTTTTTCTTCCATTTACTTTGCGTACAAGAAATGAAAATAATAGTAAAAACGAAGATTGAATTTTGTGTTGCTTTTGCATAAAACATACAAAATGAAACGCCCCCCACCATGTTTTACACACAAAACACAAGCTAAGCTTTTGAACAAAAAAAAAATAAGAAAAATTGAAATTCTTAATGTTGCTTTTTCAAGGCGCTTTCTTTTGATTTTAAATTCCCAAGATCCTGGCATGAGAAAATACAATTTTTAAATGTTGTAGAAAATTTAGATAAATTTTTTTAATTTTGTAAGGATATTTCTTTGAAGAAGTAAAGCTGACTAAATTTGGTATTTTGCTTAAAATGGTTAGCCTTAATTTAAAAACAAATTTTCAATGTTCTTGAGCTAGAAATTTTATTATTCTCTTAAGGTTATTGTTTAAAAGGGTCACCTTTTTATAATCTTTCAGTATTTAAGGCTTGTAGATGAGATAGCATCTCAGAGATACAAATTTAGTTTGGTATAATATTTCATTTAAATAAGCCTGGTGTTTGAAAGCAATCCGATTTTAAAACGATTCAATAGTGTATTTATGTGAAGACAAAATTCTGAATAACTAAAGCCAATGAATTGTTTTATGTAAGAAACGAAAAAAGAAAGAGCAGAGAAAATATGGAAATACAGATTTTAATTACCAAACATTTTACAAAAAGTTTAATGATCAGTACAACTTAATAGGTAATTTCAAATAAAGAAATAGTCCGAATGAAGAAGGAGACAAGCAGACTTTTTAGCAAGGAATCAAACCGGAAGCACAGCCGGAACCGTTTTTGACCGGAATTGTTTTTGCACAGACTCAATTCTATCTTGATGAAATCACACACATGATCCGTACTCAAGAATCGGACGGACTAGAAAAGTGTATAGAATCTTCGTCGTATAAGGATAGTCAAATTGTTTTGAACAGCGCCAAAACAGTTTAATGGCATTAATCATTATCAATTTTTCAGTGCTTAAAAAGTTTTTAAAATAAAGAATATGTACAGGGTTTGCCATATTCGACGGACCCATCTGGCAACACACAACGATGCCAGATGCCAAGTAGATTTTTTCCATAGAACAGTACATGCCACGAAAACGCCGAAAATCCTTAAGAGATTCAAGAGGTAGCTCTTCACGATGAAAAAGTCACTGTTTGGTTCGGCGTTTGTGCTTAAATGGTTATTGAGCCGTATTTATTTGAAGATGAATATGGCCAATCGGTTACTGCCAATCAGGAGCAACATGATAACCAATTTTTTTTGATTTGCCAATTGTTCGTCGAAAGTGTAGGGTGCACTACTGGTTTCAACAAGATGGCGATCCACCACACACAAACCGCGCTTCGTTCCTATTCATTGTTTCCATTGACGTCACCAGACTTCCTTTTGTGGGGCTATTTGGTATCAAATATCCTCTAAGAAATAGCCGCCATTTCCCCGAAACCATGGAAAATGCACAAAACGGGCCATTCGAGATATCATATTCAAAAGTGATGTAAATTAATCTACTTGAACCCAATTACCAAAACCGGAACCGAAATACAATTCGGTTTGATTCCGTGTTTTTAAGTAATCAGCGTACATCCAAGCATGCGAGTGAGGCAAGACTTAAGGTATGTCGTTAAGAAAAAGATTAAAAAGTAAAGGTTCAAGACGACTACCCTAAGAAACGCCAAAGAATACGCTGATGGATTTTAAAAGTGTCCATCAATACAATTTGTGTAGGATCATAATCTTGATTGACTCAGCTTGCAGTTTATCAATAAAACTCATATTCCCAGTAAGTAAACTCAAGCAAGTAAGCAAATGAAACCTGGAACATGGAGGGTGTTCCACTCGAAATAGTCAGAAGATACAAGTACCTGGGAGTTCTCTTGTCAGCAAATATGTCTTTTACGGAGCATATCAAGGAGAAACTGAAAGAGTCCAAAATAGCTATCAACTGCTCATGGAAAGCGTTGTTGGGTAGAGAGAACGTTAAGCCAAGTATCAAGTATGCACTTTTTTGTGCCGCAGTGCGGTCTATTCAGAGCTATGCAGCAGAGATTTGGGGTTACTTGCGGTATCCGGACGTAGAGCGTCTTCTAACCTTCTTTATTAAGAAAGTCTTCAGACTTCCACTCAACACACCCAATTATGTTATTTACATAGAAACGGGGCTGTCCTCGCTGTATACTTATACGCTGCAAAGACATTTTGACTATATGTCAAAAGTTATGAAAATGCCCGATACAAGGATGCCGAAGCTCATAGCGAAACAGATGCTTTTAGAAGAAACGGGCTGTTTCTCTTCCTGGAAAGAACTGGCAAATGATTGCAACTGCGTCATACAATTGGAGAACCGCTTGCATTGGCAGCATTCACACGCGGAAATCATCAGCAAAATTAGCGAAGTGGAAAGGGAAATGTTTATAGACCAGGCCAGTGCCAGTAACGAGCGGTTAATGTACAAATCACTTTTGCATAATCTGGGTGATCGGAATTACTTCAACGATGATTTGGGCATTTCCCGAATTAGTGCGATTTGTAGAGCCAGGTGCGAAACGCTTAACCTCAATGCAACTCCATACAGGCAAGTTGGATCTCTGGAATGTAGCCTGTGTAATCTGAGAGAACGTGAGGACATCCAACACTTTCTGTCAATTTGCCCCATACTAGCAGAGTTTCGGTTGCTACACTTCAATCGAAGCATTTTATCAGCAGAGGAGACAAAACGAGTCCTAAATGGAGAGAGCTGGGCGGCATTGGCAGCATTTATTCACGAAGCTACAAAATATCGTTGGAGGATCAATAATGGAGATTTTTAGTAAATTAACCTAATTTACCTACAATTTAAGTTACTATTAACTAATTTATTCGGTACAATTCAACAGACGGTTTTTATCATAAACCAAGTTGAAAACTACGTTAATTTTTTTTTTATTCTGCGGCTGTGTAGTCAATTCTGTTTTTCTTTTTATATACTTTGTAATAATCTTTGTAAAGCCAGTTACTTTAACGATGTTCTATTTATTCAATGTTCAAAAAATATATATATATACACAGAGGGAAAAAACCGAGAACATTGGACTCAAAATGAGCACAAACGTTATCAAAAAGTATGCATGAACGGGTTTTTCTCACATGTAGTGCAATGTTCTCACTTTAAGAATGGGGTGGAATGGGGAACGGGAACATACCTCTTTTGATTGGAAGTGAAGGAGGCAAGACTCCTTGGATAGGGCGTGCACCTGCTGCTTTCCTCGACCCATATATTCCTTCGCTTCAACGACCGACCCCCACGAAAAACGAGAAAGGCAAAGCTAACTTCGTCTGTACCGAAGTTTTGATACACTTGAAACAGCTTGTCTCAACGGTTAGCGACTTCGACCAAACTTCGCAGATCAGCTTAAAAACATTACATATTACCCATGACCGTGTTTGAGAGCAGTAATATTGAGAACAAAACAGTTTTTCTTACCAAAATTCATTTTCCGAACGAACATTTGTATGGCAGCTACAAGAAGTAGTCATCCGATCCGGTCGGTTCCGACATATTAGCAGCGTGCAGTAAAAAAGAAGACTCTGTGCAAAGTTTCAGCTCGATAGCTACAAAACTGAGGGACTAGTTCGCGTAGAAAAAAAAAAACGGAAAAACGAACGAACGGACAAGCTTAATAGACTCAGCTCGTCATGCTGATCAAGAATATATATACTTTATGTGGTCGGAGATGATTCCTTCTATGCGTTGCAAACTTCTGGGCAAAATTATAATACACTTTTCAAGTGTATAAAAATTTGTTCGGTCTTGAATGGGATTTGAGCCCGGTACCTTATGCATTCAACGTATGGAATGACGCGCTAGCCAATTCGGCCATTGAACAGTTTTGCAGATGCACGTCTAGAGGGCTACTTATGCTTTGTTGAGCTGACAAGAGGGATATCAAAAGAGAGCCAACTCGCTCCCCTCCCCCTTTTTTCTTTTATCTCTCCCTCGAAAACGGTTTTGTTGTTGTTCAAAGCAAATATATTCCGATTGAGAACAACTTTACTCATTTCAAGAACATTTAGAACATTCGTTCTCAAAAATTTTGAGAACATTCTGTTCTCATTTGAAGTTGAAGGCAACTTATTTTCTGAACACGTGTTTTCCCTCTGTGTACTATATGTATTACTACTATACTACTATAGCTCAAGCAAGTTCCAAACATTGGGAAACTTATCCTGTTCCAGAGATACGTTATAGAGATCAACATAAAGAGCTACACAGAGAAAAACGATCAAATTCATTTTGATATTCACCTGATTAAAATGATTTTTTCAAAAATATCCATATTTTCATTTCATTTTGCAAGAATATAATATCCTTCTGATTCAAAATAATATCATTCACTTTAATTGATATTAAATAGATTTAAAATGATACAAAAAATGGAGTAATGATATGTTAAAAAGTATCGATTTGAATTTTAACCCATCAATTTGTACATATTTTCATTTCGGCGTACAATTGATATCAAAAATATCATTCGCTTTTCTCTGTGTAGCATAATTTTTTAGTACAAAAATTGAAATATTTTCTGATCTGGGAATATCAGCCGTGCTACCGATTTCACTTTCACAAAACTTTTTGGACCAAATTTGGTTCAAAACCCGTTTTGGAAACTCTAAAGATTTACGAATTGGTCGCTAAATCGGAAAAATTTCGCCGATTTAAAACCAGCGACGTATGAGTCCGTGAAATGAAAAGTAAATGGAAAATGTCGCTGGAAATAAGAGCTGCCGTTTTTGTGGACTCTTTTAGACAATTTGGATTAATTTTACAAACAGCAAAATACCTTTTGACAACAACAAATTGCGATTTGACTGCGGCGATAACCGATAAGTATGTCGATACAGATACTTCAGCCATGTGAAGTATTGCAGAATGAATTGGGAATTAAACAGAATCGCACTTAAAATAGAATTCATTTTTTGAAATCGCAAAAGTAAGTGAAAACCGGAGCACAGATGAATACCCAAAAGCAGATACTCTAAATTCGAAACAGGTGGATAAACGTTATTGGAGTAGATAAAAGGAAAAGAATACTGGTTCAAAGTAACAGAACTAAATATTTATCTCATCTTTTCTAAGGAAAATAATCTTTTTTTCTGTCTGTTCTTGCAACGTAGAATTTTAAAATTGTTTGATTATGTGTTCGAAATGGTAATATCTTACTTCCTTTTTCAAGGTGATCATTGTATATCAGAAAATAAGTTTTTGTATCAAACTGGGCAATCCAATCCATGAATTTAATTACAGCTTTGTTTTAAATTCGAATAAAAATCTTACATAGTTCTATTCAAATCGATTTAAAATAATAATTTCCTAGGGTGACCATTTTACATATTTAGAAAAAGTCCAATTTGTCAGCTTTACTATTTTCAAGGAATATCAATAATAATTGTAATCATTGTGACTTATAATTTTACCCATTTTACTTCCCATGTGGCACCAAACAAACTCCCAACCCTGCACCTTTCGGTTGCTTCAATTGTCTTATGATTTCCATTGAATTATCGTTTGATGTTGTACAAAATTGGAAATTGCCTAAAAATACCACACACACCCACAAACACAACACTATCCAATACAACATCAGGTCGAGGTGGTCTACGCTCAAACCACTCCACCTGGGATCCGCGTCGTAATCCAAATCTGTATGAAGAACTAAAGGCTCCGCCAGTGCCCATGCACGGCAATCATTATGGTCATGCCCACGGCAACGTTGAGTGTCAATATAGACATCCAGGTAGGAGGATTACTTTTATTTAAATTTTAATTTCCTCCCTACGTAAGACCCCACCTATCCCACACACACCCCAAGTTGATTTTGATTTCCATTTGCCCGCACTAACCAATTGTAATCTAACCTTTGGTCACAACGCGCTGATCTCAACTACCAGTAAGTAATCAGGGGTAAAAAGTGAACAAATACTAAAAACACTAAAACTACTACCACAAAACACAAAGGAATCCTTGATCTTGTGGGTGCATAACTTGACTAAAAAATTTGTTCTCTCGTGTATGTAAAAGGCATGGAAGATGAGATCTGCCCCTATGCCACCTTCCATCTGCTGGGCTTCCGCGAGGAAATGGATCCCACCAAGGCCATGAATTTCCAGACCTTCCCACATCAGAATGGTCATGCTGGACCCGTGCCTGGACATGCTGGCACTATGCTACCCCCCGGACATCCTGGACATGTGCATTCGCGTTCTGGTTCGCAATCGATGCCGCGTGCAAATCGTTATCAGCGCAAAAATAGTCAGGGCGGACAGTCTTCAATCTATACACCAGCTCCGGAATACGATGATCCGGCCAATTGTGCTGAGGAAGATCAATATGTAAGTTATGAGGCGGAAAGGAAAGTGGAAAGTAAACTTAGTCAAATATCTAAAAGGGTTGGGATTGAGACAAAAAGAAATAGCGACAAATGGAATCTGAGATCTTGCTAGAACCAGTTGGGAATTGTAGTAATCTCTGGCTCTGACTTGTTGAATGTCTATATGAATGCTAAATCTAGAAAACATTGAAGTTTCCGTCTGTAATCCACGCCTTTGTCCGTTTTCAGCGTCGCTACACTCGCGTCAATTCTCAGGGTGGCAGCCTTTATTCTGGACCCGGACCCGAATACGATGATCCCGCCAATTGTGCACCCGAAGAGGATCAATATGGCTCACAATATGGCGGTCCCTATGGCCAACCCTACGATCATTATGGATCACGAGGCTCTATGGGACGTCGCAGCATTGGTAAGTCATCAATTAAGATCAGCATTTCACATTTACCTTCACAATTGTTCAACAGGCTCTGCCCGTAATCCTGGCAATGGTTCACCCGAACCACCACCACCGCCACCACGTAATCATGACATGAGCAACTCCTCATTCAACGACTCCAAGGAGAGTAACGAGATCTCAGAGGCTGAATGCGATCGTGATCATGGACCACGCGGCAATTATGGTGGTAAGTCTTAGGCCATAGACTGGGAGAAATAATTTTTACTCTTCGCTTAATTCTAAACAAAAAATGTTTGCCATTTTTTCTAAATTAAAAAAAAAAAGTATCAGAAGACTCCAATGAGGGTGAGTGATCACTGAAACAAACATGATTTAGTTCACGATCACCACCACAAAAAAAAAAAATCATCTCTCATATTTCGATTTGGGTTCTTCGTCCCATTTCATTCTTCCAAAACTTTTGAGTTTCTCATTTTCAAAAAATATTCATGCTGTGTTTTGCTAAACAAATAATAAAAATTGTTAAACATTTTTTTGGTTTTGGTTTTCAGTTTTAAATTAAATGCACATTTAACATTTCATTTCATTTTCATGAAGCACTTGAAGGGTTTAGCCACATCTAAATGTTTTATGTGTTGTACGTAATCATTGAACGGGGTTCAAGTATTATTTTCTATCGTTTCTAGATATGATGAGTCATTCGAGATGAGCATGAGTTTAAGTTATATTTAAAAGTCACCGTTTCAAAGTTTTTGCACGCAGCCGTTTTATGTTAAATTTTATTTTTCTTTCTGTTTTCTTTTATAATCAACTTTCGGTTGGGTTTCTCACACATTTCTTTCGAAAAAAATTTGTAAAAATAACTCTAAAAAATAAAACAAAAACAGCAGTGAAGAGATCCCCACAACCGAAAGATCAACGCACCACCGAAGAAATGCGTAAACTGATTGAAAGGTAAGAACCGGTCAGGTGTAAACCCAAAACATTTTGATTGCTTTAAGTTTGGTTCTTGGACACTAACTAATCTTGGCTACATTTTTTCATTGTATTTTATTTTGAATTGTCACTCACAAAGTCGTCGACAGTTGTAAGTTGATTTAAAACTAACTCTACTAAACTCTGCTTTGCATGTGTACGCCCGATCTGTCCTATATAATCAAATATAATCAAATTTGCTTTCTGTTTTCTTAAGTTTATTACTTGATCTTTGTTATTATTTGATTTGTGTTTTGTTCAGTTTGGTTTGAAAAGCAAATCACAGTTGAATGTTTCGTACTCTACTTCTAAACAAGGCTGTGAACCATATAACAAATATAAATATATATATATAAAACTTTGTCTATTATATATATTGTACTTCAAAGTAAATACATTTTTTAACAGTTTAATTGCAGCTTTTGCGCTTGGCCTTAGCTTGTCCACACACAAGACATGAGGCTTAAGAAAAGCAAAAACACCATAAGAACACATCAAAATACATACCATAAAGACGCGAGTAGATCAAAAGCCTTATCAATGAATTCAAAAGAATAAAAAGTGTGATGGAAATTGGGCACTGGGATGACAATGCATAATGAACAATTCTTAGGGAAATTTTTAGGGGACGGCATCAGCACGAGATGCTAACCAAAGGGTTATTTTTATTTAAGTCGTATTATATTTTTACAATTTCAAAATCTCATCGGCCTTCTTAAGTCATCTGAATTTATTATATCCTCTCTACACAATATCGTCTTTAATGTCGTTTTTAAAGAAGTATTAGAGACAAAGCTGGCCAAAAATCCGAAAATAGCAGATGATAACCAAACAACTTGAAAGTGAGTTAAAACAAAAAAATCAATGCGTACTAATGCCAGTGCGTACAAGCAGACAGCGCTGCAAGTGCAATATGTGCGGCCGAGACTCGATTTGTTCACAAGCAAACGGCTACAAATACATAATACATATGGTCCATCACGTCAACATTTTTTGTAATTTGGATTATAGTTGCTGAAAATTCCTATTGTTATCCTCATACTTTTGTTTTGACTCTCTTTGATGTTATTGCATTTTTGTATTTCTTAGCTTTATAATCAATTTTCCCAAACAATTCTACGAATGTTTTAAGCGACCATTCATGTGTTGGAAATTAAATCATTTTCGAATTTCCGTTTCTGTTACGTTCTAGTGTTCTCAATTTTTAATGAAACTGCTCCCATTTTACTTTTTGCAAACCACCGGTTCAAACGAAATTGGCACTAGTTCAGTGGTGCCCAAACCCACACTATCAAGCTTTTCACTTGTGTGTGTAGCAGCGAAACGCGAAGTAAATGATGTCAAACATGAGCAAAAAGCAAACAAGCAAATGCTTCGTGAGAGAAGAAAAAGCCGAATGCACACATCGTTAGAGAGCAAGCCGCTGAGCGTGCTATTTATAGAACACACGTATTCTCTCTCTCTCCATGCGTGTGTCGGCTACGATGCCGGCAGAATTATGAGTTCCTGTCCCACGGGATGGGCTTTTGCCATTTTGGGCACCACTGCACTAGTTACATAAAAGAGAAACAATTATTCCAGGCGAGACGGTCGAAAATGGAACAGTAGAAAATGGGAGAGACTGACTTTTTCGTTATCGCTGGCGCTGCCAAACTGGGACACATCAAACAAAAATAACACTAGGCCACAAGGTTCAGTATATTGAAGGGTTGGTGCTGATTCTAGATGATTTTCAAGTTGCAAAAAATACCTATTTCGAAACTTTTTAGAAGCGTTTTGTGGGAAACCTTTACTTTTGTTTTGACTTTTTTCGATATTATCGTAAAATACCATATCTTAACTTTAAAATAAACTATCCCAAAGAATACCATTTGAATACATATAATAAAATAACAAAATTGTCTACTGCCCAAGCCTTGAAAAAACTCAACTCTGTACAATTTTAATGAAAATTTTCAACAACAACCATTGCTTACTTTGGGGCAGCAACAAAATATTCGATTTTTTGTGAAAACGTATGCAATTAGGTACTAAAAATGGTCTATCCTTATTGAAAAAAATCCTATAAATGTTTGGGATAGCTTATTTCAAAGTTAACACGCTAAAGGTCAACTGGTACCAAAAACCTACAGCATCAGGACGGATAATAAATTAATTAATTAATTAAACACAGCAAAGAATCTTGCTAAGCGTATACTAGATACCAATGATCCAATATTCCACAATGAGAATTTAGGCAAAATTATAAATATACTGATCACGAATGATTTTCCCCACAATATCATTATGCCCATCATCAAAGGTATTGGAAAAGAAACCACAAAAACATGCGCTCAACAGACCAAAACATATAAATCGGGGACATATATTCCACAGTACTCGAAAAGACTAGCCAAAGCTTACTTATACGACAGGGAGCCAATCGCAATAGCCCACAAGCCAACATTCACCATGGCTGAACTGTTTAACAATATGAAGAGTAATGTTGCAAAGTTGGACAAGAATAATTTAATATACCAAATACCATATATAATGGAACAACAAAATCAAAACTTAAGAAAAGACTATCTGGACACAGGTCAGATATAAAAAGACGAAACGAGATCAACACACAAAAAACAGCACTTGCGGCCCACTGTGCGGAGAGCGAACATTCTCCCGATTTATATGCCACAAGCATTCTACAGCAAGAGCGTAACTACAACAAGCGTTTTACTCTGGAGATGTTGTATATAATTAATACACCAACAAATATTAGGCTGAACTTTAAATCGGACACAGAGAACTGGACGCACATATAGACACTTACTTGACCAAACAAACATTAGGATTAATTAGATTTACATCAAACTCCGTGGCGAAACGTGAAAGTGAAATTGACAAAATTCCTCAACATTTTCGTTTAAAAAAATCGTAGAATTGTTTGAAATAGATTATTTTAAAGTTAAGTTAATATTATTTTACGATAATATCAAAAAGAGTCAAAACATAAATGTAGCTTTCCCCCAAAATGCGCGTAAACAGGTTAAAAATATGAATTTTAAGCATCTTTATGCTCAAATTATCAAGAATCTAGCCGTGATGGACCATTTCACAAATCAGATTCGTAGTAAACAAACGGAAATCTTATAAAATCAATAACATCTCTTCTAAAACCCAAAGAAGTTAAATTTTGTTGGCTTGTGTTATCGAACCCCAGGGCTGAATACTCACAAAACTGGGGCCACACATTCACTGTTTGGCATTTTTGACAGTTTTCGATTAAGGTAATGCGCTGTTACAGGAAATCGTTATCGACCTTGTCAGTTTGATTTATAGAAACTTAAATCATCGGACCAAGCCCGAATGCTTTTGTTTTTATTATTAAGTGCAGGATTCCAACACATATACAGAATTCGGGATGAGAGCTTTCAAAAGCTTCTCTTTTTTGCCTTGAGTATTTTGCTTGGCCGCTGCAGAGGCAACTTTTCTCTGCCGACTTTAAAATACTATTGGCTACTCCCTTAAACTGCCGAAACTATTACAGGCATCACAACTAGTAGGAAAAAAATATTACAGGATACACTTGCAGCTGTCCCAAATTTCAGGCTGCACTAATAGGGACGTTAGAGCTAGAGATCCCAGCTATACTTAAATTTATTCTGTCCACACAATGGTTCAGTAACGAGGACCCCCCTCAGTACTAAAAAGGGTTAACTGGGAACAAATATGGCATCGCAATGGGCCCAAAGTGGCCTAGTGGGGGAGCGACTTGTCGCTCTCAGCCATCGCAACCTAACCTAACCTAATAGGGACGTTAAATTCAAGTTGCTCAATCACTTTAGAATGAACCAACTTTTAATTTTAGAACTGATAAGGTTTTTGATCTACTTTCGCCTTCAAGCCATGCTTTGGTTGCAGCCTAAAAGTAGCTTACAGAAAGCTAAATTTAATAATCATTATTAATAAATGTTGGTAAAATGGTGTCTTAAATATTAATCATATTATTTTCACTCCCAAAACTTTCTATACAGAAACGAAGCCGGCCCAAAACAACTCCAACAACTCCAACAAACAAATGGCGCAGGATTCACAGCCTACGATACTATGGCAGTGTAATTTGTAAGCGGCTAATGTGAATGATGGGCGTGGCATTTTAGCTTAGTTTGGAAAGTAAATGAAGTGCGTGGGAGTTGAATGACACACACACACACACACTGAAACACACACACATGCTAAATCATTCAATTTACACAGAAACAGTCAATACCATAAGATCAAGTTGAAGTAACAAGAAGTAAAACATATTAAGCATATATACAATTATTAACTATTTCAAGAAAAAGTATTTAAAAATTTATAATCCATACATAAATACATATACATAAAAACCTATATACATATATACTCTAAGTGTGTGCAAGAACAACAAATGCAAATCAATTGAAGGCATTTGGAACAATTTTTGAAACTAATTTTGAATAATTGTATTTTAGTTATTTAAGACAACAAAACTACCAAAATATCCACAACAAGAACTACTAAGAAAATTGTGTGTAAAAAGAACATTTTTATGCGATTTTGATAAATCAGTTTTAAATTTTTTTGCCATCTATGCCAAAAGCATGAACACTTTTTCGCCTTAGTCCTTAAGTCCAAAGTCATAATATTAATTGATATTCTAAGTACATATATACGCTCTGTATCCTATAAACTTTATTTTCTTGACTTGTGATGATTAGTCAATATTTTTTGTATTACTTTTATTATAGTTTTTCTGTTTTAGAAATGCGCTTCCACATAAATTGACAACTGTTCAAGGCACAAAACAATAATCCAAAAAAAAAAAACACAAGCAACTTTTAAATTGTATTATACAACACATTTTGGTCGCATTTTAAAGCTTTAAGAAAATTTGAAAATTGTTTAATTTCAGTTTTGGTTTTCATTTAGATTTTATTTAAGTTGGCCTTAAGTTTTTGCCACAAATATACGATTTTATTTTTAAAAAGCTTTATCAGTTCTTTCATTTTCATTTTATGGGGCCCCACAAGATTATGCTGATACTTTCAATACTCAAAGACTGAATTCTAAATGCAAAAATTGAAAGAAAAGAATAGAAATCAATCTATAGCCAAGTTGGTAAACAAAATAATACAAGATTTTGCTCAAAACATAAAAAAACATAAACCAAAGAGGAAACCTAGAAATAGCAAAAGGTCAAACATCACTTTGAAGGGTCCCTTATTTCAAATAGAAAAATTATTTTACATTTTGTTAACCATTATATAACAATTATACACTAACCCCACAACAACTATACCAATTTTTATATAAATACATATAAATGTAGTGTTGTGAACGAAACGAAAAAAAAAATCAATTGCTTATACATAAATGTCTTACAAATTTTCATGGCAAAACGAACTACAAATATTAAGTAGCATTTAGCAAGAAACCAAAAAAATAATGAAACAAATTTTCAAGTAATTTCACCAAGAAAAAATATACAAGACAAACGTTGGATTTCAGAAATTGTAACGAACATTTTAAATACTCAGAAAATAAACGTAAAAAAATACAGTCAACTTTTCGGCAAAATCAAAATCAAAAAAATATGAAAAACCCTTTCGGCATTTATGAAAATTTAGCAAACCTAAGCTAAGGAAAGTTAAAAAAAAATACGAATACATTTCTTCATACTTATCACGCATCAAATTAAACCTAATCAAAGGCTTTTTGTGTTTGCTTCATACATACATATTAACACATAATTTTCTACTTAAATTTAAACGCATAAATCAAAATTGAACACTCAATGAGCATTCAACTCAACACGCACACTCAACTAAGCCACTCGGAAACAATTTAAAACCCAAAAAACAAAAGAAAAGAAAAGAAACAAGCAAGCAGTTTAAAACGCATTTATACTAATCACTCGCTCCTTCTTAGCCGAACACATATTAACAACAACTTAAATCCTTGCCCCAAGTTTAAGCGCGGCACATTACATTATAAACCCAAAATATGTGTATTACTAATTACAAATTACAAGACATACATATATTAAACTATATATATAAATATATATTAATATTGAATGTATTGAATTGACTAACATACATACAAAGACCAGCAGACAAACGATGCATCAGAGAGATCGGATGCATCGGATCAAAACTCAAAGCGAAATTTCACTCTCATCAGTAGAGAATCTAATGCAAAGTCAGAGTCAGAGTTTCAGTGTCATAACAATTTCAAAGCGAACATCAATTCAAATTAAATAAATGCCAATTTATGTTGGATTAAAAAAACAAAAAGACAAAAATGTGTTTTCTGGATGGATCGTAAGTATTATAATAGTGGGACCATATTTAAAAGTTATCAGATATATACAATCTTAGGCAGATACAGAATATATTGTAGTCAGGCTTGGCCGACTTCTGAGATGTTAAATAATATCACTAGGCAACAAGGTTCAGTATACTGAAGGTTTGGTGGTGATTCTAGATGATTTTCGTGCGCTGAACACGAATATGCTGGCCAAACATCTAACATCTTACATCCGTCAGGTCATGTCTCAGAAATGAGTTGTATCAAAAATTACACAAAAATATATTGAGAAAAAATAAATTGGCATGAAATATATTTAACATTTTGTAACAATATCAGGTATATGACTCGTAATTGGTGATTAAAAGGCCAGAGTTTATTAGTCCTTATCGAAGGAAGATTATTTAGGCGTTTTGTGACATATTTGCGAGTTCTAATGCTCAGTATCATTTTTGCTAATTTAATCAGAATCAGATCTAGTCCGTTTTTGGTATATGGTCATTGGTATTATCGATGCATTTACTGGCAAATTTCAGAATTAATGTCAATAGGGTCCTCTGTGTAAAAGGTGGAAAGATCTGCATCATGTCCGGAATGGGGCGAGCACCTATCCTTGATTTTGTCACATGTCATCAATATGGTGCTTAAGATAGCTTCTGTGCAAGGCGTTTTCAAGTCTTTCCTTCCGACTTAATATAAAATATAATGTTTAATAATGCATGACAAGTTCTTCTGCCACTACTTAATTTCATGAGGAACATTTTGCTTCAAGATGTTAGATGTTAGATGTTGCTCAGTGGAAAAAAGCCTATAGCTGGACTACTTTAAGAGAGAAAACATTTATTTCCCAGGATCTAAACCAATTGTTTAAGTGCATTATATTAATATACTATAGTAAATTTTATTGGCTTTCGAATAAAAACTATAGCAGGTAGGCTCCAGGTACTCCACCTTGAAAAAAAAAAAATATTGAGTATTGAAATATTGTATAATTCCCTTTAAATTTCTAAGGAAAGGTCGAAAATAGTCCGTTATAAGTTATGGGTTAAATCAAGGCTGCAGACCTCTAAAAACCATCTTCTTATTAGATGTTTAGTCCAGGTGTTCGAACACACTCATTTAAATACTCAACGAGGCATGTATGGCCATTCTAAAACTTTACTGTTCCTTTATTATTCTTCTCAAAGTTATCTTGAATTGGGATATGATTTTAAATTCTTATAGAAAATTCACCGATTCCAGTACCATAAATTTAGTTTCTGTTCAAAATATTATTAAAATTAAAGTTATAAAGTTAAGTCCTTTTTGACGATTAAAAGAAGATTAATTTCATGTGCGATTTAAAGACTTGAAAACAATTCATGCATATGCTCAAAATGTGAGTAATTATACCCGTTACTCGTAGTGTAAAAGGGTATACTAAGAGTCGATGCAAATGTAATGTAACAGGCAGAAGGAATCGACCATATAAATTATATATATTCTTGATCAGCATCAACAGCCAGTCGATTTAGCCTTGTCCGTCTGTCCGTCCGTCCTGCGTCCGTCCGTCCGTCTGTCTGTATGAACACCTAGATCTCTCAAGAGATGGTAGAGATAGAGGAGTTTGACAAGTATGGGACAAATGCTTCTTTTATCTGCACGCAGATCAAGTTTGTTTCAAATTTTGGCCACGCCCCCTGCCGCCCCCGCAATTTGGATAAATGTTATATCTCCTACAGTTTTAAAGATGAGAGGATTCTTACCTTCTAGAGATAGTTGGTAATTAGCAAAATGAATCGATTTGCCGAAAGAATGAACGGTTCTCAGTTATAAGCAAAAACTGAACCTAGCCCTCCCTCTACACCCTAAAAATGTTGCATATTTTGGATGGTCAAACTCAGGAACGCGGGAACACTGTTAAACATGTTTTCATGAGTAACGGGTATCGGTGTTAGAGCCGACTTTAACACGCTCTCGTTGGAAATTGATCACGCCGGTGTTTGAAATGCGGTGCTTACTATAGGCTGTTGCTATGCAGTCATAACCCCGGACGATGAAAAACTGATTGTTATCTCTTTATTTTGTTTCTTACGGTACTTCTTTTTTATAAATTTAAATGCAAAGGTCAAACTTGTCATTTTCTCTTTCATTATTATCAATTGTATAGTGATGTGAAGGTCAATACGGGAAGCAACAGCAAACATAATTAAAAAATATGGATTCGTATTTTATTGATAGTAGGCTTATAAATTAAAACATTGGTGGTTAATTGTATTCTTTAACATTATATTGAACGTTAGCAACTTCCTTTTTTAAACTTAGTGGTTTGTTTGCTTAAACTTCTGCCCCGACTCTGACACTTTTCCTTCTTCTCTCCTCTGCTTATTCCAGTGTGACCAGGTTTCTTAGGTATGACCGCTTCTAGTTCATAATAACTTTTTGCTATAGGCTCCTCTGAACTGGTTCCCACAATCGGCCTTCCCTGATGTATCATTCGTCCCCGAATGGATCTCCCCACGGTTTCATAAACTCAGTTACCGTAGTAGTTTAAAGGTCCTTCAGAATCTACCAGTTTTTCAACATCATACCTGCCATGTCTCTTTATCTTGACTATCTTATACGGGCCTAAATACTTTCCCTTTAGTTTGAGACCAACTCCGTATTGGGTACGTTTGATAGCTACTAAGATCTTTTAATTTATACTTCCTATCTGACTTTCTCCTAGAATCGAACTCTTTCTTATTTTTTCTTCCTGCAGAGTGATTACTTATTTTCTTTAGCCCCTGTCTCGAATATCATCTCGTTCTTCATACAATTCTTCTATCAGAGATGTCCTCAAAAGTTCTGTGAGATCCAACGTCATCAGGAATTCTCATATCAATGCCCTGTTAATATTTTGAAAGGAGTACTTTTGTGCTTCTCGGTTCTGTGTTGTTGATAATCTGATGAACTTTTCCCACATGTCTGTACCAAGAGGTTGGATGTTCATGGCTCAGCTTAGACAGCATTGGCACTCACAATTTTGTGCATTCTCTCAACTTGTCCTATTTCCACGAGGCACACCAGTTGCTATTAACAAATGCTGAATACCCTGTTCGTCTGTGGTTCTTAAATCGAGTAGAGGGTGAACGCTGCTCCCCAATCAGTAATTATTCTTAACGGATTACCGGAATGCGATGGCCTGTTTCTGCAAGTTGGTAATCACTTCCTCAACACGGGCACCCTTTTTAGTCGGATACAACCAAACATATTTGCTGAATCCATCAGCAACTACCACGAGAAAATGATTACCTATCGTTTGTTCGTAGCTCATGGGTCCTACGTGATCAATGTGATAGGTCAACAGGGTTTGTCTCCTTTATCAATCGTTGCCAAATAAACCCTTTCTGCTGATGTTTTGCATTGACAATTATGCATTCAACACAACTGCTTACCAACCGATTGACCTTTTCTTTCGAGAACCCGGGATGTAATATGACTTCTCTACCAAAGTCTGCATTTTCTTTGCGGAAAAATGCCCTGCTTATGTTCAAAAGAATAATTTCGCTTTCCATTTGGGGATGGAACTACAATCAACTGTTGATTAGGGTCCTTGAACAAGATGTGATTCTCGATATAAAATCTTCCTTATCCCTCTCCTTTTCCACCAAAATTCGAACGACTTTATTTAATCATCAAGCGCCTGTGCTTCCCTTAAACGATGGCCACAGAGTCAGTTAACATATAACAATATACCCGACTCAGAGCGTCGACATGCCTATTTTTGACCCAGGCGATGTTCGATCTTCAAGTCAAATATTGGTAAAGTACATTGCCCAACGTGCAACTCGTAATGGGACTTCGCTCTTTTTCATTGTCATTGCGAATGCGTACAATCTGTCACGACAATGCTCTTAGTTCTAGCATACTCGCCATTTAACAATATCAGATTTTCGCTTACACTATATTAGTAAATATGCAAGCCTTACTTATTCTACTTTTTGGTTAAATTTGCTGATTTTACCCCAAAATGCAGTGTTTTCAACTCTATTACTAAAATATAGTTGTCTCCATAACACTGGTTCTCTTTCCCCGCTCTTCTCCGCTCTCTTGTCGCTCAGTCTGCTCTCCACGCTTCTGTTTCGATGCTGCCAATTCATGCAACAGACAAGTCAGCCCTCGCTTGTGCCCCCTGCCCTACCACGTGTAGTCGCCACTAACCCTCGCTCTTGCTGCTGATCCTGAATCTCTGCTCACTGCTCTCCAACAGTACCGCCGCCGCAATCCGAAAATTCTCGATGCCACCAGACTTTTCCGCCTCTCTTAGAGCGTACTGCTTTGCGTCTCTTTCACCAGGTCATTATCCAAACTGACAACCACGTTGTTTTGCACATTCAGCTCTCATGCGCAGTTTTGTAGTTGTAGTTTTATCCGTTCTTGTCGTCTCACTTCTCGTTGAAGTTGCTTTTCACGTACATTCAGCCGCTTGCCATTAAATTTCTTGATCCGTTGATTTTTTCTTATTTCGATTTATTTGTATTGTGTTGCCTCCTTGCTTGCACACACACATGTACACAAAATTCTTCGAAACGTTTCCAGAAATTTCTGCTCGTATACACACACAGCGTTGATATCTGCTTAGCGTCGCACGCTATCTCGCTCATACTCAAAGTTTACTATTGTTGTCCATAAGCTGCTGTTTAACGATGCCAAACTTTATGTACCATTTTGTCAATTGTTTAAATCATTATCGTTTCAGTTTTTAAACATTTGCTCTTAGCGCAAATTACAATTTAACATACACTACCAAATCAAGTCGCTAGTTTTTTTAATTAAAGGGCCATTAACTTATCAATCCTGGATGAGCCCCTAATTTGTAGATTCATTTTATTGATAGTAGGCTTATAAATTAAAACATTGGTGGTTAATTGTATTCTTTAACATTCTATTAAACGTTAGCAACTTCGCTTTTTAAACTTAGTGGTTGTTTTGCTTATACTTCTGCCGACGACTCTGACACTTTTCCTTCTTCTCTCCCTCTGCCCCTTATTCAGTGTGACCAGGTTTCTTAGGTATGACCGCTTCCTAGTTCTTTTGCTATAGGCTCCTCTGAACTGGTTCCACACAAAAAATATGAAAAATATTATTAAAGGAAATGTTAGCCAAAAAATTTAAAATACCAGGCGATTTTCCAAATTGACAATGGACGTTATCTCTGTCAAGCTGGAAAATAGAAAGCACCACAGTGACCCCATAATAACCGACAAGATGTTAGACTTGCAAAAACTTCCTTTTGCTGGTATTGCTGATTTGCAAAAATTTGATGGGGAGATGCTCCAGAATGAAGAAAAACTTAGGCAATTTGTAAGTATTATAGGATGGCTTATTAATTTGGTTATAAAATATACAATTTTTCAGAAACAATTCATAGCAAAAACAGGCGGAGAAGGACCCACACAAATTATTAGATCGGCTGTTCGAAAAGTATTTTCGGACACATTGGCTACTGTTTAAAGCTGGAAGGAACCAGCACCAAGCCAAGCGCCGAAAAGTGCTTCCTAATTTACAACCATTAAAAGTGATGGAATATTTCCTAAATATAATATTGGGAAAATAAACCAATTTTTTATACCCGTTACTCGTAGAGTAAAAGGGTATACTAAAGTCCGTGCAAATGTATGTAACAGGCAGAAGGAATCTCATTTCCGACCATATAAAGTATATATATTCTTGATCAGCATCAACAGCCGAGTCGATTTAGCCTTGTCCACCGTCTGTCCGTCCGTCCGTCCGTCCGTCCGTCCGTCCGTCCGTCTGTAAGACACCTAGATCTCAGAGATGGTAAGAGATAGAGGTTTGACATGTATGGGACAAATACTTCTTTTATGCACGCAGATCAAGTTTGTTCAAATTTTGGCCACGCCCTCCGCCCATAATTTGGAAAAAACGTTATATCACCTACAATTTTAAAAGATTGACAATTCGTACTTTCTAGACATAGTTAGTAATTTACTTAAAATGAATCGATTTGCGAGAAATGATAGATCGGATGAACGGTTCTCAGTTATGAGCAAAAGAGTGAACCAGGCCCCTCTCCTACCACCCTCCACCCTAAAAAAATGTTGCATACCTTTCGGATGGTCACACTAAGGAACATAGGAACACTGTTAAACATGTTTTCATGAGTAACGGGTATATCGAAGTCGGTTAGAGCCGACTTTGTCGTTATATACTTCTATTGCTATTTATTGGCCAACTTGCCGAACAAGGACTAGAGAATTTCACAAGTGTGAAGATAAACTGACGAGCCCAGCGCCGTTGAAAGCAAAATACTTTAATTGAAGTTATATGTTACAAAGAGACTTAAGTAATATTTGGAACAGAAGAGGGAATCCAAAAAAGCCCAATGGAATTGGCTCAGCGGCGAGTTCAGTACCATTTAACAGCATTGATTTTTATTGATCATTATCGCTCTAAATCAACCAACCTCTCCTCACATAAATTTTTTTTCAAAAGAAACTAGTTCTGGGCGACCAGCCCATAAGTAGAAGGAACTAGCTTAATAATACCTGGGGCCTCCTAGGTTTGTTTTCTTATACCAAGCGACTTCTTGTCATCTCATGCCTTTGGATCATCAGCTGGGCGGAACCAGTCTGTGTTAGTTAAATGGGGCAAAGTCACCCCGGTTGAGCAGGTATGCAAACCAAAGCAGGGTAGCAATTTAGAGAGTACGCAAATTCATCAATAGAAATATGGCAGTTATTTTTTAGCGCATAAGTCGAAAAAAGTAGAGTGAAATCTCACTATATCAAGCCCGATACAGTTTCTAAAAAACAAAAATGAATAGAATTACCATCTTTGGAGGCGGTTCCAAAATTACCTAAGTTTGTCCCGGACAAATCGATTCTGAACCCACGTGAGCGTAAGCAATTCTCTTTGCACTGGCCCATTTCTGGTTGTACCCGTTAGCAACTCTGCTTGTACACTAGCGACATCTGGACGCAACCGTTTGCACTTACTACCCCCTAACTACGCCCTCTTATTGGGCTGGCAATGCTGCATCCCAAAGCGTATAGCAAAAACGAAATCTACGGTCAATTCTAAGAAAATTTCACCAAGAAACCATGGGTCTAAAATGAATTCCTAGTCCGCGCAAATCGACTTCAAATATTTATATTACATTTTCCCAAAAAACAAGTTAGAAAGTCGGTGAAGCCCGACTATAACATACTCTGTATCCCCCAAAGCTTGCATTTATCTGATAAATTTAATATAGCAGCCACACAAAGTGATAAAGAAGTCATAAAGTGAGTCCAGTGCTGCCCATCAACGTTGAACCGGTGCTACCCATCAAAATTTTTTGTTTTCCGTATAACTCCGCTATCGTTCATCCGATCTTCATAATTTCTTTGGCGAATCGATAAATAATCATGATTACAAAATATCTCTAGAAGGTACAAACCATCTATCTGCAAAACTGTGGGAGATATGAGGTTTTTTTCTGAATTGCGGGGGCGGAAGGGGGCGTGGCAACCTGTGACATAAAAATTTATCTGCCTGCATCTACAAGAAGTATTTGTCCCATACAAGTCAAACCTCTATCTCTTACCATGTCAGAGATCTGTACTTTTACAGGTTTATGGACATACATACTACGTTTATGCTATGCTCATTTTGCAAAATCATTTCATGAAATGCCTCCGAAAGTGCGTGCATAAACACCATTTCATGAATTCGATTACACACGAAAGTTGACTATGAATTCGGCGTTTTCTCATATGTATGTGTGCTGGCCATTTTGTGAATTTACAAATGCTGCATAAACAGGAACAAATTTGATTTTGCAAATTGAAGAAATCGTGAAATTCAAAGCATAACCGTAGTAACAGACGGACATGGCTTTCTCCTGTATTATTTTTTTTTTTAGCTTATGACTTTTCGCCAAAGCTCCTTAACAAAAAGGTAAGTTTTATTCGAAATTTGTTTGCCGGAAAATGTGCCTGACAATACCGGCCCCTGACAGCAACAAATCAAATTTTTTGGTGAACAATTATATCCTATTTAGAATGCACTATTTTAGTTTTTCTAAGTGATAACTACGATCCAATTTGTCACTGAACAAGATGATATAATTAATGAGTCATTGAGGTTGTCAACGAGCAACGATGGAGAATCAAATTGATTTAGTTAATCGTTGAAAGATGGTACAAAGAAAAGCAAATCAAAATCTCAGGTGGAACCGAGCCGGGTTATCTTTTCTACACATTGCTTCTCTAGTGTTGCAGATAATTTGGTAGCTAGTAGGAAAATATTTCTGCTTGAGATGTCTTTTGCCAGGACTGTCAAGTAGCTGCTTAGCATTCCGTCAATCGGTTATTCGGGGGATCAATGTTTTCACATTCATTCAATGGCTCAATCACTGTCGGCTATTTCCTCAGTAAGACTAACAAAATCTCCCATTGATTCCATATTTTTGAGCAATTGTTATTATATTTAGTTGCCAAACAAAAGCCTGCTGATTTCTGCAGGTATTTTAGTGCAAACGATTTTTTTTTGCCAGTATCTACCGGCAAACCACCTTTTTGTTAGGTCGAAAAGTCACAAGCTAAAAAAATCTAATACCAGAGATAGCCAAGTCCGTCCATATACCTGTAAAAGTACAGATCTCTGACATGGTAAGAGATAGAGGTTTGACTTGTATGGGACAAATACTTCTTGTAGATGCAGGCAGATAAATTTTTATGTCACAGGTTGCCACGCCCCCTTCCGCCCCCGCAATTCAGAAAAAACCTCATATCTCCCACAGTTTTGCAGATAGATGGTTTGTACCTTCTAGAGATATTTTGTAATCATGATTATTTATCGATTCGCCAAAGAAATTATGAAGATCGGATGAACGATAGCGGAGTTATACGGAAAACAAAAAATTTTGATGGGTAGCACCGGTTCAACGTTGATGGGCAGCACTGGACTCACTTTATGACTTCTTTATCACTTTGTGTGGCTGCTATATTAAATTTATCAGATAAATGCAAGCTTTGGGGGATACAGAGTATGTTATAGTCGGGCTTCACCGACTTTCTAACTTGTTTTTGGGAAAATGTAATATAAATATTTGAAGTCGATTTGCGCGGACTAGGAATTCATTTTAGACCCATGGTTTCTTGGTGAAATTTTCTTAGAATTGACCGTAGATTTCGTTTTTACTATACGTTACAAAAACTTATGGTGTTGCCAGATTAAATTGGTCCTCGCTCTACAAGGAATAGTGTTGCCTTGCCTTTTAGCATATTAATATGAGTTATTATTTTTATAATTATTTAATTTATTATTACAAATCTTTATTAGGAGCAGACACAAATTTGTGCCAAAGAAGCTTATGGATGTTTTTAAATATTTATTTTAAAAAATTATAAATGTTTTTTAGAGGATTTAGAAATTTTTGGGAAAAGGATGTGATCCAGAAAATAACTGGGAAATTTTTATTGAAAGGTTCAGAATGGAGCGTCTTGAGATTTTAGAAAATTTTCGAAATGCCCCCGATCCTCTGAATACGAATTCGATTAGTAGAATCTACCGTTCGGAGTAGCAAGATTTGTGAATGAACTGAACGGCACAAAACCAGCCAATGGATGTAGCCCAATGTAAACAGGCTGTAGAAAGTATTCGTTTTCATTTTCATTGGTAAATTTGGAATTTGTTTTAAAAAAATTCTGTAAACTCTGTAAATAACATTTAACCAAGTTAAAAATGATTTCTTTAGAAAATGCTTTTCTAAAATTAAGGGTGAATCGTAATAGAACAGATTTTATAGGAGAATTTCTAATTTTCAGGTCTAATTTGGGTGAGTATTAGGGTGAGTTGTTTTTTGAGTGTATACAATTGAAATGAAATTCCTTCTTTGTCGAACTTTAGAAAGGGCTTTTTGTCATATACAAATTTTCGCTTCTGGATAATAAGCAAGGCTACAAACCCCTTATATTCTAGTACCAAACTTGTCATAAAGTTTAAGTTTCGGTTAGCTAACCGTTTCTTAAAAAAACCGAACCTAAGATTTTGGCTTAAACCTAGATTCAAAGCTTTTCTGGAGATCAGTTTCTGGAGGAGGCCTTTCATTAAAAAGGTTTGTTTCTTGTTCGGACACAAAAAAACATGGTTCAATTGAGTTTATTTTACTGTTCTTTCATACTTATAAGAAGAACACCCATTTCAAACTCCTTCTTTCACCCAGCTGTAAATACAGGAGACTGTTTTGGGTGTTGTTGGGGACTGGGTGTGTCCCAATGCCGCACTCAAGCGTAAAATTCAACAGGCTGCTCCACTAAATCAACAAAAAACCAAACCGCAAAATGCCGATAAGAGCCGCAACAACACCCCGCACCAGCCCCACCAGCTGGAACAGGAAGCCAACTGACCCGCTTAGACCGCGAGGCACACCAGCAAAATAAACAAATGGCTGACATTAAAATGAAACGGCAACGGAAATATTAGCGAAAATGTCGAACTCCTGGGGACAGGAACAGGGACACCACTTTACAGGCTTCGCTTGCTCGTGTTGCTATTTGGCCAGGCCAAACAAATGGGGGTACGGGTGGGTCGGTCGATGCAGCAGCAGGAGCACCCCAAACTGGATACTCGTTGACAGTAGTCCGGGCGAATGCACGTTAAGCATGCAAGGCGATTAGGGCGGAGCTCTAACTGAAAAACTGTGTTCGAAATTAGCCAGCTCCTGTTCTCCAGTTGGCTTGGCGGGCGGAAACTATGTCAACGTTAAATAAAACGGTTCGCGTTGCTGTTGTCATGCAATCCGAAAGTAAATTCATGCCAAAATAAAATCAAAAATTTATGACTTTATCAATCTATATTGACGGACGGATAAAATCTGCTTGTTAGGCCGATAGGCAATTACCATTCAAACAAATTTCCCCCTTGGGAAATCATAATTATGTTGAATTTGCTCCGAGCAAATAAATTAACGCGCTTTCAAGAATTAACAAAACAAAATAAAAAACCAAACAGCAATTTAACATTTTATGGATTTTTCAGTCGTCGTTGTCGTCGTCATCAACGCCAAATGGAGTTGGCCCCTCAACTTCATTTGTTTGCTCGAGGTTTTTGTTGTATTATTTGCTCGAGCCGGCTTTTTGGGGTCTAGGGTAGTTAAAGTTTATCTACGCTCATTTAGCCGTGTGCCTGTGTTTGTGTGTTGTTTTACCCATAAACCTACTTTAATTCCTCGTTTGTTTTTGCCACATATTGATTTCCATTTTATTTCACTTATTGTTTTAGGCAGTTGCTAAAACCCAATTTTAATAGCTGCCACTCACACACCACAAAAGCCATAAAAAAATTAGTAACAAAATTAAGCGAAACAACAAAAGCGGAAAAGCGGAGCATTTCAACATTGAGCATTCCAATAATAAATGCGAGCCACAATATTCACATAAATCAGCAGGCAGTTTTAATGACAAATTTAGTTTCTTTTCTTGTAGTCTCCTGGCGACAAAAAATGCGTCTCTCAAGGGGAAATGTGGACAAGAAACAAACAAAATTTGGATGGAATGTGAAGGTTGGGAAATTTATATTAAAAGAGAATTTGTGGAAATTTGGTAGAAACCGAAATGAATTGGACGAAAGTCTAGCAGAAAGCTATTTGCTATGAAACTGTTGGTAAATCTAAATTCAAATTAAAAAGATTTTATATTTCACTCAGAGTGTAAAAAGTGATCGAATACCTATATAAGGCAATGAATGTTTTTGACGAATTTGAATTGGTGAGCTAGGATTTTTATACCAACTCATTTTGTGCCACAAAAAATGGTGTACCGCCACCATTGAATTGTCAGAGAGCGCTCAATAAAATTCATGAAAGGCTTCATTTGAGACCCATTAAAGTTAGCAAAACTGTTCTCCATACACGACATTTTCAATTATATTTTTAATGTTCCCTGTGGGGATTTGATTTGCATATATTTCAACAAAACATCCAAATAATTTATGGCTTCAATGGAAATAATTTCTATATATAAAAAGAATAAATTATTATGGAAGATATCTTATGAATAAAATTTGCCATTGCCACCGAGAAAAAGTAAAAACTTAAAATTTAAATTGTCTTTGGTGTAGAATCCGGGATGCCGCAACGCCTTAAACTGAACTATTTAAATGATATGCTATGTTTTCCTGCTGGTTATAAAGCACTTTACTCACAAAATATTGGTGAAGGGTAAAATCCCCAAAAATTTTAATAAACCGTGAACCAAGACTTCGTTCATACAACTGAAAGTGCAGTTATTCTTAGGTCTGGTTTATGGCCCGCTGTTTTTTTTGGCTGTCGTTCACCATCTCTTAGGGACATGCCATAGTCCATTATACCATTATAAATACCGATTCTTACAAAAGTATATCGTGCGTTTTAAAAGATATGAAAGAATTAAGGTTTAGCTCCTTCTGAAGGGCCCTTAACCAATTGCACGACTGAAGTGAATTATATATATTGCGTTCCCAATGACTGGGTACCTGGTAATTTAAGGGTCCAGCCGGGTGTTTATAAAAAAGGTGTGATTTTGTCGAACGGTGTATAATTTAGTGCATTTGAGTAAAATGTATTGAATATATTTAATAGATGTGACTGAATTTTTTTCAGTGACCTTCAAAGGCATCTGGATGAAGCGAATAGCGAAATATTGATTTTAAGAATTTTGGTTTTTGATATTCCCGATTTTGATAAATTCGGTAACGAACTCGTTAGCGTAGCTAAAAGTCAAGTTTTTGCGGACTTATAAAACAGCCAAAGGGCTTATGCTTGAGAGTTATGAGTTGAATCGGTCAAGAGTCGGAGACTCCGGAAAGTTTAAGAAGTCCAAACCTGAAACGGAGCAAAAATTAGTAGTATATTCTACTAGCAGAACCCGCCGCGACTTCGTTCGCATCCAAGATTTTAAGAAATTGTGTTGTGTCCCGTCCATCCCGTCCTAAAGGACCCAACGTAATTTTCAAGGTGCTCGAAAATTTTGGAATTGTACAAACATACCTCTCCCGCACGACCACACAGTGTATTTCGGGTCTAGCAATTTTATATGAAGAATGTGCATATCAGAGCAGCATTCACAACCCCTTCTTCACCCGCTCACCACTCTTTCCCCACCCTCCTTTCCATCTTCCACTATCCTTTCTTTTCTCTTCAGAGCCATGGCATATTTGTAATCACACACATACCTTATTTGTATGAGTGTGATACCTCTTATGTTCATAATACTTCTTTGGTCATCATTCTTAGTACCGTTATCACATTTGAGTGGCGAGATTTGATTTTCTTAGGAAATAAGTTTGTTGCAAAAACAATTAGTGTGCATTTAATGGTCGGCGTGCAACAAATTGGATGTGTTTTGATAAAAATGAAAAGTTGAGAGTAAATTAAGTAGTTGTTGCAGAAACACAAAAAAATATTGTTCAATTTTCCTAAGAATGCCGCGTGGAACACATTTATCAGCTGAGGAACGCGGACGAATCCAAGGATTGAACGAAGGTGGGGCTACCATCACTGAAATAGCTTCCAGAGTGTCTCGACACAGAAATACGATAGCTAATTTCTTAAAAAATCCAAGCTCCTATGGTCAGATTAAACGCAGTGGCAGACCGAGCCACATCGACGATAGGTGCAAGCGTGAGATTAAGCGCCTGGCTGTAAACAATCAAATGTCTTGTACAGGCATTAAACGTCATTTAGAGCTCAATGTCGGTAGAAGACGGATCCATCAAATTTTAACTGAAAATTGTAACCTTAAACATAGTTCCCGGGTGGCTGTACCGATGCTATTGCCACGCCATCTTAAGGCTCGTTTGGCGTTTGCTGACAGGTACAAATTTTGGACCGAAGAATTCCGAAACGTTATTTTTTCGGATGAAAAAAAGTTTAATCTTGATGGTCCTGATGGCTGTCATAAGTATTGGCGTGACTTAAGAAAACCAAGAGAAACTCGCCATAAGAGGAATCACGGCGGTGGATCACTGATGATTTGGGCCTGTTTCGGATATGCAGGAAAGTCTCGGCTATGTTTTATTCCAATAAGAACAAACTCAAATCTATATTCAATTGCTGGAGAGTGAATTAATAGATTTTGCAGACGATCTTTACGAAGATAGATGGATTTTTCAACAGGACAACGCTCCAATCCACACATCAAAAGCCACAAAGGCTTATTTTTCTTCAAGAAAAATACCTGTACTGGAGTGGCCGGCTATCAGTCAGACTTGAACCCAATTGAGGACCTCTGGGGTATCCTCTCAGCCAGGATTTATAAAGGTGGGAGGCAGTTCGACTCAATTAAGCATTTTAAAGTACGCTTTGCTTGCAGAATGGGAGTTAATAAGCAATGAAACTCTCCAAAATCTGGCAGATTCCATGCCAAACCGCCTTGCAAAAGTCTTAGAGGCAAAAGGAAAGCACATTAACTATTAAAGTTGATCAAAAGTTTGAACTTAATACAAAATTTTAAGAACTATATAAAATGCATATACTTATTTCCTAAGAATGAAATACATTTGTTAAATAATAATTTTTGTTAATAAATATTGAAGTACTGTAAGGCAGTTCTTAGTTACTGGCTCTAGAGCTATAAGTAAAAATATACTTGGCTTGAATCGTTTGGTTTAAAACAAGGTTTTCCAAAAATATTTAATATA
>JAEIFU010001029.1:0-84820 GCA_018904235.1 Lordiphosa stackelbergi
ATATTTTTGCTAATAAAATTATTAAGAGAAAATTTAAATACAACAATTATTTTCCATTTTTGGTACCTTGACTTGTTAATTAAATTTTTTGCACTCGTTACCCAGTGTATCCATAAAAGTGCATATGATGATGCCGGCAAAGGGAAGCAGTGTCTACAAGGAACCCGCCGACGGGCTGTCTGGTGGTTCCCATTGCTATCCCTTTCTCGCGCCACCTTGATATTTCTCACTTTTTCTGTCTGTCTGTTTGCATCGTCTGTGGCATATGCCACAGTGAGTGTGCGTATGCTTCTGTGAAAAGTCCCACTGAACCATTAAGTGCATATGTATTTGTATCTCTCTGTGTGTTTGTGCAGTGTCACTGCGTTAAAGGCAATTAACACCCAACACTCGCTGCTCAACAGAAAAGCAGCAACAATTTTCCTGCTCACTATTTTCCATTTTATTTCGCTGATTTTGCTCAGTATTTTTCATTTTTGTTTTTTTTGCCCAGCTGTCGCTAAAGTTTTGCATTTTGTGTGGCCGCGCATGAAGTTTTTTAATTTAAATCTTCTATGAAAATAAAATTGAATGTGGCATAAAAAAGGAAAGGTTGTAAAAATATGTAATTAAAAAGCCTTAGAATTTTCGAAGTTTATGAAGTTATGATGTGGTAACTGCAAGGAATTGAAACTTTAAAATGTTTTTTGATTGGGGGCAAAAATGGGGACAAAAAGAATATGGAAAACCGAATATATTTTATGTTTATCACAATGTGACAGTTTTAGTGACCTCTTTGAATATCAATCTTAGAACTTTTAGCAGGATACAGGTCAAAGAGTTATAATTTTGTTTATAACTTAACTAAAACAAGTCACCCACAGACCACAAAGGCTGGTTGACTATATAGCTATTTCATGCATCACCACGATTCAATCATCAGCAGTCTTTGCCTGTTTTCAGCGGGTTAGCAGAAGTTACCTCCTGCCAGCATTGCTATAACCGCTTGGGATTCCCAAAGGCAGGCTTATAGCACAATGTTTATTTAATTACACAAGTTTACAAGTAATTAAAGATGTTTTAATCCTCTTCAATTTGATGTCATTCCTTAAGTAATATCACTCGCTAAATCCGAATCTGGTTTATGGGTGTTCTGATATTTCTGAATTTTTATATATTAAGTTACATCATTTAATTTCAAAATTACTGCCATCCAATCGCTGCCCGACAACAAAGCTGCTGGTATTGATGGCATACCTGCGGAGTTCTTTAAGTGCCAACCGGCAACGGCAGCGGAGTTACTATACCCGGTTATACAACGGGCATGGGAAACTGAGGAGCTCCCCTCGGAATGGTTAGAGGGCATCTTGGTGAAAATTCCCAAAAAGGGCGACCTTCGTGAGTGCGACAACTGGCGCGGGATCTGTTTGCTGCCCACTATTGCAAAGCTCATAGCACGAATTATTTTGGATCTCCTGAGAGACACCATTATGGACACCATAGGCGAAGAGCAAACCGGTTTCAGAAAAGGTTCCTCATGCACGGATCATATTAACAATGCACGGAATACAGAGCGGACCTTCACATGGCTTTCGTAGACTTCGCGAAGGCCTCCGACAGCGTAAGCAGGGACTGCATCTGGCAAGGGTTGCGAAGGAGGGGTGATACCGGAAACTTTATTTCCTCATCAGAGCGAACGACCGCCCTCATTTCTGACGCCTTCCCATCCTCAGCGGCGTTCGACAGGGTTGTGCTCTGTCTCCCATCCTGTTTTTAATGGTGGTTGCAGATGTGTTCTCCACTATTCGACCAGCACCCAACAACAGCGGCATCAGGTGGACAATGACAACCACATTGCGGCATCTGGACTATGCAGACGATATATGCCTTCTGGCAAATAGGCTAAGCGACCTGGCAAGTGCGTTAGCCGAACTTGGCACTTCATCTAAATCGGCAGGTCTAAAAATCAACACCTCTAAAGCTAAATCGCTTAGCCTTCGTTCCGGACAATCCCAATCGCTGGTTTTGGATGATCAGCCAATTGAAAGTGCAATTCAACTACCTGGGCAGCGTAGTTACTGTGGATGGAGGTACGGAGCTCGATGTGGAGTCGCGCCTTCAGAAAGCTAAGGGTGCTTTTGGGATGCTGTCGGCTGTTTGGCGATGCTCATCATATCCACACTGGCTCAAAATAAGTTCAAGTCCAACATAATAACAGTGCTCCTATACGGTTCCTCCACTTGGAAAATGACAACTTCCATAATGTCCAAATTCAAACATTTGTGAACCGATGCCTGCGTTGGATATTTTGTATTTTCTGGCCTGGCAGAATACGGAACTCCGAGCTACTAAAACGCGCAAATATGGAGAGTGTCGACACCATAATTCGCAGAATGAAATGGAGCTGGATAGGGCATACATTGCGTAAAAGTGAGAGCAATATCGTCAGGAAGGCAATGGAGTGAAACCCACTAGATGGATTAGGTGATTGTGGACACCAGGCAGACCCAAAGAAACTTGGAGGAGGACTGTTGGTAGAGAAGCGGAAAGCATCGGGAAGACCTGGAGAGAACTGAAAGCTACGGCCCGCAACAGAGTTCGTTGGAAGAGAGGAGTGGTTGATGCCCTATGTCCCACACGGGATCGGAACTAGAAGAAGAATAAGTTACATCATCCAAGAGAGAAAGAAAATGTAAAAAAATTGTATCTTATACGTCTGTAACGGTGGAGTTAACGGTTTTTGAAATGAAACAAAAGGATCGATATCATTGTAGTTAGCATCTTCACTACTTTGACTACAAAATTATGTATGAACTAGCATATAACCCGTCGCGCTTCGCTGCGCCGTCAACAGTAAAGAATCAATAAAATATTTAGTTTAATGTTGATCGAAAAGAGTCAAATATTTAACGAATTTGAAAATATTTTTTAAATTTGTGTCCCCAGTAGAGCCCAGAAATCGAATCTAACATTCATAGGCTTGAAATCATCGTTATGCTACTTTGCCTAATTCCCGTTTCGACTTTGCTGCTGGGTTTTCCTTCCAATTCCCACCCACTTCCAATTCACTTCCCAACCACTTACCACCCCATTCCACCCACTTCCTATCCATATCCCACCCACTTCCCACACAGTTTCCACCCACTTCCCGCCCACATCCCACCACCCACTTCCCAAAAACACCCCACCCACTCACCATCCACTTTTCAACCACTTCCCTCCCATTTCCTAGTGAGCATCCCGGCGGTATTTCCATCACATTTATCACTACAAACCAAGTTTCAAGTCAATGGGAAAAAAAATAGTTTTGTTGCATCTAGAATTTTCTGGAAATTTTCACGCCTGAAGAGTGGATTTTCAGACATTGCAAAATCACATTTTAAATTATTTTGTATTCTCCTTACAAACCGCGATTCAAGTCAATCTGTTGAATAATAGTTTTTTGCATACAGAGTTTTGCAGGAATTTTCCGACCGTTGGGTCATATTTTCCAACACCGAAAATCACATCTCAATTTATTTCACTTACTACTTTTGCAAGCCGACTTTCAAGCCAATCGGATAAAAAAAGTAGTTTTTTGCGTGCAGAATTTTCCGGCCATTTTTCCCGTAGGCAGTTTTCCAAAAAATTGGTACGCAGTTATTGTTGAATTTTTATATAGATCTTTGAAAATGAGTTTGAATCGGATCGAATGATAAACATTCGACAGATCGATTTTATAAATTTTAGAGTCACGCTGTGTCTATTTTATTTTGTGTAACTTTGAAAATGAGTTTGGAGCTAATCGCTGGCAACTACACCCATGCAACCTTGACCACCCATTTTCCACCCGGGGGTGGTAAATTTTCCGGAATATTGGTATGCAGTTATTGTTGAATTCCGAATCCGATCCACTCCATTTCTGAATTCCAAAATCCGATCTTAGTACTCGATTTCAGCATAAGATAAAACTACTGTGAAAAGCTCAGCTTCCTATCGTTTGTAGTTTAGGCTTTGCGGCAGTCACCAGTCAGTGAGTCAGTCAGGTGGAACTCTTTTATATTTATAGATATTAAAACTCCATTCAAACAATTCAGGATTTGTTTGAGCATCTTTATCTATATAATAGATTACACTTTATTACAAAAGCAAATGCCTTCTGGTCTGCGCGCTTCATAATTATAAATGGTCTGCCACCGAATTGAAAATGGCCAGCGTGGCGCGAGGGGAGAGAGTCAGCCGCCCATGTCAGCAGTCGTGGGTTCGAATCATGGCCTGACGCGAGCGAAGTTTTTTTTTTTTTTTTGTTTTCAAATTGTATTTTTAAACAAATAAAATTTTTTGTTATTCTTCGATATCAAGAAAACACACTTCTAGTAAATATTTTCAGCATTTAAACGTTTTTTTCGTTTTGGAGAGCAATGGGTGCTGCGTTGAGGAAATGCTTTCTTAGTACAATGTCCGATCACTATAGGAAGCTATTGTGAAATTTTGAAATTTCTAACTATTACGGTGTTTGCTGGAGACTGATGATCACAGTCAATGTCTTATCACTTTATGTATATAGTACCATTAAAAATGGAAGAAATATTAAATGAAAATAGCGAGTACGAAGGCATTTAAATTATCATCTTAGCGTATATTTTTTTTTTTTTTGCGAACATATATTCCAATTCTTTTTACAGCAGCAGCATTCGCAGCGTACATATTTATGTTTTTAGCCCCACGCCCTGAGCTGAATTTATATGGCGCATAAATCTTATGGCAAAAAAAGGCAGAAAATAAAATCGGGCGGTTGGTCACATAAATTTGCATAATGACATTAATTAAATGCAATACAACGCAGCAGAAGCGGCAACAAATGAAGGAGAACTCAAAGCGAGAGCCGAGAAGAGTTAAGCGCCTTGCGAAAGTCACTCATACGACACGTAGGCCGATAATGTTATTAAGGCCGTCGCCAGTTTGCCAGTGTCCAGGATGCTTTTGAAATTGTTTCATTAACGTAAATTAAAATGCATGCGGCCGTAAGGAAAATGTAATCGGAAATTCGTTTGAAGCGCAGTGCGAGAGAGAAAAAACTGCGCAGTCACAAGTGCATAATCGGAAACTTAAAAAGGGATTGCAAACTGATTTGCATAAGTGGCCGACAACAGATGCCGACAGGCGTTGTCAGTTTTCCGCTGCTGGGTTTCCCGGTTTCTTATCGGAAGTGCGTGCAGCAACTTAATGAAAAATGGTCTTCAATTTCAAATTAAAATTTATGAGCAAGGTTATTCGCCCACCTATCTCATATGATTACTTTGTATACAATTGTAATCACCTTCCATTAATTATGCACTGTCCAAAGCGGCTTTAAACAGGCACCATACAGTGCCAGCTAATTATATACATACCCATTATTCATAGCTCATTAAAACGTTGACTTCATTTCCAATCAGGCAAGCTTACTAAGAGAATCCCGACGGGTTGACATGCTAATTAACTCTCCCCGAACTCCCAAAGCACCCCTCAACAGGATGGCTGCGAAAAGCCCTAACCTAAGCCCGGAAGCTGTCCCCCGAACTGAACACTTCAACGTGTGGCCCAGGGTCTGCTGTTTTGTCACCCGGCGGCACTTTGGAAACTCGCGCTCGCAAGTTAAGGTTTATTTTCCTCGCTTGTTTGTTGTATTGTTTATTTATGGCCAAAAATACGAAATTAAAAATGTATGCCTGCTGGCCAAATGAACACAAAAACGCACACGCCAACTCCAGTACAATCCGTGGGCTTTGCCAGTTAAAAGAACGAAATACAAATTATTGCAAAACTGAATCAATAATTTTAATAAGCATTTAAATGGTCAGCTGGTGAATGTTAACAAGAAATTAAAAAAATATATTTAAAACCAAGCAATCAGACTGATGTCATAAGCGATGACAGCTTAAAACTTAAAGACTTAAGAAGACCTTCAAATATACATGAAAATATTGCAAACTTGGTTGGAAATAATTTAATTTTTTCGCCTCATCTAATGCAAATTGTAAAATGTAGAATATACATGCTTTGGTTGGCTAAGCTTATTAGTTGCTTCTGTGCGTTCTTATTCAGCTTAGTGCACCCCTTCTTGCACACGATGATGCATCATCTAGTTTGGCAATTGTCCATTCTGCTCGCTGGAGCTACTCACCTATTATATTCAGTTGAAATGCCATGGACATTTTTGGCTCGGTATTCACTTGGCATTCGTAGATGCCGCTATCCCTCGCCAGCGGCGCCTTCACATGAAGCGTCCATTCTCGTGCATCCTTCGATTCAGTCACCTGCGGCAGACGGAGAAGAAGTGCATTTGAAAAATGTTTTGTCGGTGAATAATTTTATGCTATTAACAAAACATTTTCATGGTCATTTTATTTTGGTACGTTTCATTTAAATTATGCAATTGTGCAATCATATGTAAATTAAGGTTTATTTGTTCCCAGCCGGGCATAGAATTTATTTAGGGCTTTGCCAATACAAAATGTGAAAACGAATATAAATTTTGTTAATTATAAATCAGGAATTGACATTGGCAAGAGCTTATTAAGTTTAAGTATGGTAATGTAAATAATGTCTCTTAATTTATTGTATTTTATCAGCCATTGTCCTTGATGATTTGATTACACCATGTTACAAAATACAACTTTTTCGATTGTACTAACCTGAAACTGAATTGATCTAATGCATTACAAATTCCAAAAAAGAAAAATAATAAAACTCATTTGTTCGAAAGGAAATCTCAAAAGTGACTACAATGTAGTTTGCGGTCTAGGCGAGGTTTTACAAGAGAAAATTAATGAAATTCCGCGGAGCTTGCTCCTATGTTCTTAGCTTGAATATTTATTCATGGGCATAAGCGAACGATACACAGAGGAAAAAACCGAGAACATTGGACTCAAAATGAGCACAAACGTTATCCAAGTGCATGCTCAACGTCAAGAACAATTTTTAAGAACGCAAAAACTCAAATTGGGTTGATATTGTTCCATTTTTGAGAATATGATTTGAGTTAATATTGCAGCCGAGGGCTGCTTATGCTTTGTTAAGCTGACAAGAGGGAGACCAAAAAGAGAGCCAACTCGCTCTCTGTCTCTTGTATATCTCTCTCTTGAAACCCGGTTTTGTTGTTGTTCAAAGCAAATATTATCCAATTGAGAACAACTTTACTCATTTCAAGAACAGTTAGAACATTCGTTCTCAAAAATTTTAAGAACATTCTGTTCTCATTTTGAGTTGAAGGCAACTTATTTTCTGAACACGTTTTTTCCCTCTGTGTAGCTGGCTTTTCGCCTCATTCGCATTTTGAAGATCGAGATAATGGCTTGACCATCTGAATTTATTTTCAAATTTTCCGATTTCATTTATTTATTTACGAAAATTAATTTGCACAAAATCATTTATTTCTTGAAGCATAAACTATTGGCTTCAAATAAAAAGTGAGGTGAACTTACTTGAAAGAAGATTTTTATATTAGTTTGTTTAGACGGCTCAATGTCAACGGATAATTACAGAAGGTTACAAAATCAAACTTTGTTTGTTTTTCAAATATTGTTTACAATATGAGGAGGATTTCATATCTACCCTCATTTAATCTGTAGCAGATCTAGTTTTTGACATGCAGCTGTTAGAAATTTTGTACTAGTCACATTTAAACTTTAAATCAACCGGGCTGTTTTTATACCCTTGCAAAGGGTATTATAATTTTGCCCAGAAGTTTGCAATGCATAGAAATATTCGTTTCCGACCCTATAAACTATTTCTTTATTTCTTTCTTTAGAAACTAGCTTTTACACATACTGTCACCTTCACCAGCTTAGTGGCGCCAGCTGTGAAGTAACTAGCCATGAAAAAGCAATTTCTCAAACTTTGCCGTTCGGATCCGGCGTTAAACTGTAGGTCCCTTTCTCTTGTGCGAAAATTTAAAGCAAAACGCCAAGAGATTGTGAGATGCTTGGCTTGGCCCCGTTGGAGGAGCTGTATAGCCAGTTTTACCTTTTACCTAACCGCGAATGACTCCGATTGTTCATATCCTTATCAATTCCGGTAGCGACAGAGGAATCTAATACTTTTAATCAATGGTTTGACTAATTTATCCCGATGGCTGAGAAATGCGGCTTACAGATCTGTCATTTTCTTTTTTTGAGAAATTTGTACTTTGACCATCACTGGTTTTACTATTTTATTCTATGCGATTTTTTTAAAATTATTATGAAAGCCCATTAATTCTCCGTTGAACGTTTGTTGTCTTTTATACGTGACGAGTTATGCGCGCATTCTAAGTACACCGACAATCTAGTATTTTTTTAGTAAGCCAACATATATTTGACAACCTTAACATGGTGCCCCCTACAAGTATGCTCTGTTTTCTTTGGCGACAGATTCAAAAAATATTTTTAAATTCTTATATAAATAAGTTTTCTGTTTCACAATTTTTGGGCCTAAATATGAGAAAGGTGAATCGCTAGGGATCCGTTTTTGACTGTAATTGCGACCCTAACTCGCTTATTGTTTCATCAAAATAATTTTAAATTTTAATTTCATGTACAAGAGTATCTAACTCTGACTGGCATTTTGTAGAGTCTGCAGATGTGTTCTCCAACTTAAGCCAACCCTAAATGTTAACTGTGGGCTGTAAGGGTCTTCAAGGGTCTTCGGTGCCAAAGGCAAACCCGAAAGAATATATATTCTGATCAGCACTAACCGAGTCGAATATCTGTCCTCATCCACGTCTGTCTTAACGGTAACATTACTAGCATCTCCTCTCTATCTTGGTTTTACCTTTAAAAGTTTATATCTACTCTTTGACTCTCCAAAACATTTTACTCCCAGACTCGTCTCCTCTTTTACTTCTAAATCAACTGGCAATTTTAACACCTTTCTTCCAAATTGTCAAACTTAAAAATATTATTTCCTTGGTTTTCCCAATTTGCCATATAAAAAGTCACAACTAACCTCGTCTTGTCGGTTTATACTCTTAACTCCTCTTTATGTTTGCAAACTCTAAAATAATAAGATTAACAACGACAGAGTTTAAGAGGGCATATATTGAAAAATCCATTTTTCCGGCCGATCATTTCTATTGCAGCTTTTGTGACGAGCGCTCTAAGTTATATGTTCGCGTAGAAACAGACAGACGGACAGGCTTAATTGACTCAGCTCGTCATGCTGGTCAAGAATATACATATATACTTTATGTGGTCGGAGATGATGCCTTCTAAGCGTCGCAAACCTCTAGCTCTCACCGTCTTTGACAGACAGACCGCTGGACATGTGGATAGAAGGACATGACTATTTCGACTCGGCTCTTAGTGCTGATCAAGAATATATATTCTTTCTGGCGTTTGCCTTTGGCACCGAAGACCCTTGAAGACCCTTACAGCCCACAGTTAACATTTAGAGTTGGCTTAAGTGGGAGAACACATCTGCAGACTCTACAAAATGCACCAGTCAGAGTTAGATACTCTTGTACATGAAATTAAAATTTAAAATTATTTTGATGAAACAATAATCGATTTAGGGTCGCATATCACAGTCAAAAATTGATCCATGCTAGCGATTAACCTTTCTCATATTTATTGGCCCAAAAATTGTGAAACATGAAAATTTATATTTATATAAGAATTTAAAAATATTTTTTGAATCTGGCGCCAAAGAAAACAGAGCATACTTGTAGGGGGCACCTATGTTAAGGTTGTCAAATATATGTTGGCTTACTAAAAAAAAATACTAGATTGTCGAGGTGTACTTAGAAATGCGCGCATAACTTCGTCAAACGGTATCCAAATTCATTGGGACAACAACCGTTCAACGGAGAATTAAATGGGCTTTTATAATAAATTTTAAGAAAAATCGCATAGAATAAAATAGTAAAACCAGTGATGGTCAAAGTACAAATTTCTCAAAAAAAAAGGAAAATGACAGATCTGTAAGCCGCATTTCTCAGCCATCGGGATAAATTAGTCAAACCATTGATTAAAATGTATTAGATTCCTCTCGTCGCTACCGGAATTGGTAAGGATATGAACAATCGGACGGTCCATTCGCGAGTTATATCTGTTTAAGTGAGGTACAAAAGCAAAAAGCGGTTTTTGGACCATAACTTCAGTTTTGATTTAGGAGAAAACCAAGTATGAGGAAATGCTATACTCGACTAGCCCAACAATATGTACTGGGTCTCGTGAAGAGTATGTTCAGATTTTTTTTTTTTGTAACCCTGTGTATTTAATTGGATTTTTTATATTTTTCCTATGCGTTTAAAAATTAAACTTCTTGCATTTTTGAGCAAAAAATCGATTTTTGAAATATTTTTGGTCGTTTAATTCAAACTATTACACCGATTTAAAAACGATGTTTTACGCGATTATAGCCATCTCAATTATCTTTCGATTAATATCTTGCTTGACTTTATCTGACAATTATAAAGTGAGATATGGCTTAAAATTTAAGAGCAAGTACCGAAAAAATTCATATTTCAAAAACCGAACCATGAAAAAATTTTCGAGATCACCATTTCCAAGCTACACTAAAAGTAAATTTCTGTAGAAATGGGTCTTTTTGGCTGTAAATTAGTGTTATTAAAGATATGAGTTTGAGAAGCAAATTAAAATGCTTCAGATTGATATCGAATTGGAAAATAGATATTCCAGGATGCTGCACAAATTTCTTAGTTGATTTTATAAATTAACTAAAGCTGAAGTACTAATCTGCTTTTCAGATTTTCATAAAATTCATTGTTTAAGACATTTAATTGTTTTCAGGTTACCTGAAAATCTCAGTTTTCTTCAACAAATTTACCTATTTTCGGTAATTTTACACCGAGACTGCTTACTCGCATTTTTGGACGAATTTTCCGTAGAAGATATTGGGAAAATAGAGGGAACAATATTAGGGTTCAGCTTATGCCAAATCGCATTTTGGCTTGTCGTAAACCCTTTCGAACTTGGCTGGGGAAGACACATCGCAAGTGAAAACTAGATGAAGCCTTCTCATGCATTTTTTATACACTTGAAAAGTGTATTATAATTTTGCCCAGAAGTTTGCAACGCATAGAAGGAATCATCTCCGACCACATAAAGTATATATATTCTTGATCAGCATGACGAGCTGAGTCGATTAAGCTTTGTCCGTCCGTGTGTCCGTCCGTCCGTCTGTCCGTCTGTCTGTTTCTACGCGAACTAGTCCCTCAGTTTTGGAGCTATCGAGCTGAAACTTTGCACAGAGTCTTCTTTTTACTGCACGCTGCTAATATGTCGGAATCGACCGGATCGAATGACTACTTCTTGTAGCTGCCATACAAATGTTCGTTCGTTTTAATAAGAAAAACTTTTTTTGTTCTCAATATTACTGCTCTCAAACACGGTCATGGATAATATGTAATGTTTTTAAGCTGATCTGCGAAGTTTGGTCGAAGTCGCTAACCGTTGAGACAAGCTATTTCAAGTGTATCAAAACTTCGGTACAGACGAAGTTAGCTTTGCCTTTCTCGTTATTAATATTTTGAGTGTAAGCTATTTTGTTAGTTCTTTTTTAAATAAAACAAACTTAATATTCTTCAACTGAGATACATTATTTTATTCGCACACAAAAAATTCAAATTTTCCGCCCGCCAAAAAAATGGTACCTCGCAACTCTAGCTGCTGTATGGTAATGCAAGAACGGCGATCGAAAATGTAAGCTAGATAATTGATTTAATTAAATAAATGCCTCTCGCAGTAAGAAAATCCGCATCGAATCTTCTTTCTAAATCAGACGATATTCGTAGGCAAGATTATACGGGTAAACGTTTGTGTGATTGGGCCACGCATTATTCAATTCAAGCAATCGGAGGAAAGGTTGGCCGGACTCGGTTCTTTCCAGGCTGCAGCCATAACTTCCCTGTCGCCCATTGTGAGATTGGGGGACAAGTGCTAATGCTCTTTCATAAAAGCCAATCTAATTTCGCTATGGATATCTGTTCAATGCTTTCGCCTTTATAATTAATTTTAATTGAAACAATTTCGGAAGAATAATAAAATATACCAACATTTAAGCTTCTACTCGTCATTACTTTGGCGTCGGCGTTGCCACTTTATTCAACTCAGATTGGCAGCAATCGATTGCAAAAGATCAACGAAAAATTATTGCTAGTTAATCTAATTTTTTTATCTTTGTTTTAATACAAACATGGCTATTGATTGTATACACTTTAAAACTAAATTCGATTAATTTCGAAATTGAAATGTTAAAAGGTGGCACCACTGTAATTCTAGCGATTTGGTGAGTTGCAGTGAATGACCAATTTCACTAGCGATTTAACTAGCGATTTAGTAAAATGCTTATTTAATAAACTTAACATGTTAAATGTTAAATTTTTTTGATGTAGATTAGTCACAAATTGAACACCCATCAAAATGCATTTTAAGGGTGCGCGATTTGCAAATCACTCGAAAACAGGCTCTGTGGCAGGGCGAAATCAAATTTGAGCGAACTTAGAGCGAAAGTGAATTCTGTGGCACCCCTGATTATGTACGTTTAGTGAAATGATTGAACAACGAAGAAACTATTTAGTATTGGAGTGAAGTAATCGCTTTCAATAACTATAGAGGTAATTAAAGATTTTTTTGCGTTAGCCTCGTTTGCGATTCTGTTGTTGTCTTTGCCTTGGTCCAACGCTAAAGTTGTGCAAATACTACGTGTTGCGTCGACTATATGGTCCCCCCTATTAACCTTAAGCTAAATTTCACAACTGAGGCCTACGATAAGGATGAGGACGAGAAACTTCATCCCTTTTTAGGTATATAAATAAATTTAAAAAAAAAAAAAATATAAACTTTTTAAGGTCATTTTCTGGTTACGCCTTCGGACCGCGATATTTAATTAGAGCATACCGAAACTAAAAACAACCACAACATTTGGTCCTATCACATCGTTAAGGTACTTTTTTGATACCAAACATATTTTCACCCCAAACTGTCCATATATCATAAACCGTTTGGAATTTTGTTTTTATATCTTGTGCAAAGTTAAAGATATAAACTAGAGGAAAAAAGTCTTGAACAGACTAACCCAAAAATTTGCATCTTGTGCTTCAAAAGTGCAAAAACATCGAAAAAAGGGCAATTTTTTCATGTTTTTTGCCGGAAACGGCTAAACTACTGGGAATTTGAAAAACCTTTCTTCTGCGAAATTATCCCAAACAACAATATAAACAAATCTCTAGTACACGCCAGCTTCACACGAACACCCCTTCATACCGTTTTGATACATAAAATTGGGAATCCCTTCAAAGTTCATCAAGACTGCTGTTAAAAGTAGTGCCGAAATCTTTGATTGCTTAAAAACCATGGTAATTATGTAATTTTAATTATTTTTATATCTGATTTAGCTGATTTTGTATTAAAAAGGTGTTCTGACTGGACCAGATAAGTATCAGAAAATTAATGAAAAGCGATGACTTCACCACTGTGCTCACAAAGAATCAACGGCAAGCATGGGACGTTCTTAAACCTGTGATTCAGAACGTTTTAGGAAAGCACCGAGCTGGCCAGATGAAGTTAGAAATTATTGGCAAGAATGCTCAAGTGTATTGAGCGTATCAACGTATCGATGACTTTAAAAATTGCATTTTTTGCATCACTATCTGGATGTTTTTCTGAAACAATTACCCACAGAATCGGACGAACAAGGGGAGCGATTCCACTAGGTAACAATGCCAATGAAAAAAGATATCAAGGCAAGAAGCTAAATGCATTGCTCTCTGGGGTTTTTTTTTTGGAGCCACAAAGTATGCCAGTTGATGAGGCTGAAGGCGGAGGAGAAAACCTAGAAGACACTGCATGTAGTGAAAACACGAATAGATGTATGCCTTTGGACCATCTTTTAGTTCTGGAAGTACAGAGTCCATGAACCATCATCAAAAAATATTAAAACCTTAACCTTTGGTTAAATTTACGTTTTTATATATATTATAGGGAATAATTTTTTATTATTTTTTTTTATTTTCCTTTTTTACCTTTAACACACTGAGAAGTAAAGTTCATCATTGATTAAAAATTGTTTTTTTAAAAGATAACTTTTATAGTATTAAAACGTTTTAAAGGGTGTTTATATAAAGCGGGCGTATATTTTTATATTTTTGTTTGTATAATAATGGTGAAAAAAAGGTTTTTAAATTCCTAGTAATTTTGTTTTTTCCATAAAAATTTAAAAAAAATTTTTTTTGCAGTTTTTACTGTATATCTACATTTTATGCTAATATTGTGTCTTTTCTCCCCCTACTTTTTTTCTTTAGTTTATATCTTTTTCTTTTTTTCTTTTATTAGTTGGTGAAAATATATTGTTTATGATAAAAGTAACAATTTGTGTGGAAATAAAGTTGGTGTTTTGATTGTAAATAACGATGTGTATAGAACCCGCCCATTGCGTTATTTATTTAAATTAATGTGTTTTCCTGTGTATATACCGGAATGTAAGGGAAAACAATTTTTTTTCTGCTTTTTTTGTCGAAAAATACTGTTTTTTTTATCTCTTAGAAGTTCTAAGTTAGAACTTATGTCGGCATCAAGAATGAACAGTAAAATATTTCACAAAAATAGAGGAAAGGTAACTTTGGTTCAGCCGAAGTTTGCAGCTCGTATAATTTGTATAAATAATGGTTTCAATAATAAATTTAGTAAAAAAAGGATATAAACTTTCCTTTAAAATACTCAAAATTCATAAAATTTGAAAAGAAAGTTTAATATTTCATTTCGTCATCAGAAAGTTCAGTTTCAGACTAGCCCGATTTTGGCTGTTGCATAGTGTACAATGATTTACTTTTTTCAGCCGACTTACCTGAAAGCGCTTATCGGAGGTGTAAGTGGCGGTACCAACGGTTAGTATATGCAGATCACGTTTACGTATCCAGGATACCTGGGCCAGGGAACAACTGATTAACGACTTGACTTTTGGGTCAGAGATTTCTTTTTTCCTTACCGATTTATCAAGAAGACTATCCACACGGCACTTAATTATGGCCTCCGTGTGGCCAGTGCGTCCTGTGATATTCCTTGGCATGCCAAAGTCGAAAATTGGCAATGTCTGTGCCGCCAGGTCTGTTTCCGCCACCGCAAAACCATCCGAAACAGAGTTGGAGGAGGCCAGGAAGGCTAAACTCTTAAAAGTGTGATTCGTGGTTTCCGTTTGTGGTGGCGTCTGGACCGCAGACAAGGACGTTGGAACTGTTGGCGCATCATCAACGTTCAAGTCTTCCGGTTGTCTTGTTGTTGGGGCTGATGCCGCCGCAGCTGCTGTCAAGAGGCCTGCAAAAAGAGAAGGAGAGAGAGAGAGACTGTGAAAAAAGCAAGTCAGCCCACCTCATCTTTCATCATTTCACTGGCGGGTTTTCTTCTCCCTCGAAATATGAATTTATAACTGTGTTGGCTTCTTTTACTGCTCTTTGACCATTTATCTTGTTTGCCTTTGGATTTGTTCTGGCCGCAGAAATTACTCAACTTTTGCCGTGAATTTATTAACAATTTTATTTGCATATCTATTTAACGTCCGTTTCAATTTGCAGCAATTTGACAGCAAAGTGTCGGATTCAATTTGAATTTTTTTGAGACAATAAAAAAACAGAATATTACGCATACGCCATGTTGCACTTGACGTTGCAAACGACAACAACAATACAAAAAGCTGTGAGCAAATATGGTGAAAATTACTTTTAAATTCAAATCAACACAAAATTTGACGTTGACGAGCGGATGATGTTTTTTTCTCTCTGCCAGTTTGTGAATGTTTCTATGACTGCGAAGCGGAGGTTGGTGTAAAAGGGAGGGAACAATAAGATTATGGATTTGGATAACAACGTTTTTTGCTTTAAAGAAATGCATGAAAATATGATTTAAAAATTAAACATTTAAGATCAAATTAATTGAACTTACGCGAGTAATCCATTTGTTTGCAGAAAGATGTAGAAATTGGCATTTCAAATAGAAACTTGGACTTTCTGCAGTCCTTAAATGACTGATAAAAGAGTTGATGGTAACCTAGGAGTTAAGCAAGATGCTTTCCCTGTCAATTCTGAAAATTCGGGAGGGAAAAAGAGATTTGGCGCTTTTTGGTTGTGGTGATTAATTTAAAAGGGCTTCGGAAGGAGCAGCACAAGAACCCTAACCAAACCTGGATGGGTTTGCAGCCTTGACCTAAAGCAATTTCAGTAATAGTAAGTAATAATTTATTTTTTCAATAGTTCTTGTCTTTTTCAACAATGCCTATTAAAAGTTTCTACACTGTTTGAAAGCAATTGAAGATATTGTTAAGTAGTTGTGAATTGCCTAAGATGTTTTAAAAATGGCTTAAATTGCTGACAATTGGCTGTTAAGAGGCAATAAGCGTTGTAAACTTATTTCAAAGCAGCTTAAATTGCTTTGTAAATTGTTTCAAACAGCCTAAGGCGTTGACAAAATTTTATAAAATGACTTCAAGTGCCTAAAAAATATCGCCATGAAGAAGATTCCCATATTATCATAAATTTATTCAATATTTGGCTATTTAAATTAAGGAATCAATCCCAGGACCAAACATTTCGTTTTCGATTCTGAATCTTTAATTTTTTTGTGTTGAATACAAATTGTTTTCTGTCTACGCTGACAGTTGCAAACAAACATTTGGTGTGACCTTTCTCTTTCTCTTTTTTTTTGGTTCTTTTTTGTGTTTCTTTTCCCTTCTTTTTTTTGTGGAGCTCACCACATGAGGTCATGCAATTGCCTTCCGTTTCCAAGCTGCAAAATAAAGTAGCAAATTTGTATTTTTTATTGTCTTTGTTGCTTTTGACTTTGACGAAGAAAGCTCAACAAACATATTAAATAGCAAACTTGTGCAACACTGCGAATGAGTGATTTCCCAGCCAGACACACAAATAACTTGAGCTGGAGCCGGCTAGCACAATTCTGTGCTCGGGACATTTCTGGAAGACATTTCTCCCAAATGGCTTTTAAAAAAGCATTTGAACAACTTTGCTTTTCAATTTAATGCTTTTTACTTATGCCGTTGTTGTTTTTGTGGGGCTGAAAAAAGTTGCTAAACAAATTCAACAGAAATTCCCTAGTAAAATGTTTTGTTAGCAATCCACACGAGGGGAAACAACCTAAGCCGCAATGTTTTTAGCATTTCCGCTATGTTTTTTTTCTTCTCGTTTGGCGCTAAGCCGCCGTCTATGGACATAAAAACTGATTTCGCATTGCAGCCAAAGGCAAAACAAGTTTTGTTCGCGTTTGTATTTTTGGCCAGTGTTTGCCGTAGGTCGCCAACCAGTAACAGAATGGCACTTCACGGGCTCAACAGCTTCCGGGGGGTGCCCAAAAACACAAGCAGCCAGGACATGGCCCAGGACACATGCACAGCTGGCAAAAGTAGGTGTAGGTATAGTAAATGTCTTTTGTGTGTGTGTGTGTCGGTGTGCCTGTAGCGCTCATGTGCATTTGGCAAAGCACTTAAAATGACAAAAAATAACAACAACATCAGGAGGCGAACAACCATAAAAGAATCGTGGTGGCCAAGCATACCGACGGGATGTTGGAGGCAAGAAATTTTACAATGAATTTTTCTTTAATTTCAAAATTTCCGTAATAGAAAAATTAATTTGGAATTTTACCACTACACTCAGAATTTTTTTTTTTTTTTTTCAGCCAGAAATTTATATCGCCCTAAATTTTGAAAATAATTTTTTTTTACATTTTTTTCTGAAAATTTTATTTTTTGGGGCAACTTAACTAAAATTCGGAAACAATTATTTAATTATAACGAGACGTAATTTAGTTCTTTTTTTTTTCTTTATAAAAACATGTTTAAAAATTTTTTTTTTTTTTTTATTTTATATTTTTTTTGTGTTGGGGGGGTGGGGGGTTATTTTTTTTTTTTTTTTTTTTTTTTTATTTTATAGAAATAATTTCAAAATTTATATGTGGATTTTAATTTTTTTTATTTTCTGAAAGCAGGTAGGTGGAGATGTTTGAAACTAAAACAGGAAGACCAGGTGCGGCAAGGGCGAATCATTGCCAAGCTTGCAGTGAAACTGGAGCCGGCTATACAACTGGCGATCATTGATTAGCTTCTGCCAGCTTGCTAAAATAAGGCGATTTTACCAATATTTCTTCTTAGAAGCATAATGGCCGTCAATGTATTTCCGTCCATTTGATTTCTTAGCGGAGATATAACAAACTTTACACAGGAAAATATATTTTCTATTCTGTATACCACTACAAGATCCGGAGCAAAAAGCACCGAAGATATGCAAGTGGGCCTCCAATTATTTAAACAATTCTAAAATAATAATATTAAAGCTATAGGAACCACATTACTGGAACAGGGTATTTTGGGTTGTCGGGGCACTCGACCGGCAACACACTTCTTACTTGTTTATGAATTTGCAAGTTTAAATAGAGAAAAGTCTCGAAGCTATATATGGGCTAATTGAAAATTTTTAAACCAAGACATTTAAAGTTGTCTAAAATCAATAGTTTGTTAATGGCAATAGGATACATATTCAAGCTCAATAACTTCAATGTCGCTCAAAGCAAATGGTTTTCTAACAAGTCTGGAGTCAAAGTTTTCTAACAAGTCTGGAGTCAAGTTTATTGGACGACTTAACAACTTCGCTTTCGGGAGGCTTTTCAATTGGAGGCTCGCGCATAAAACTCTTGATGTACGCAGATGATTTAGTACTAATGGCAAACTCACCAAATGCCCTGCAACACATGTTAGATGAACTGTACGCATACTGCTGCCTTTGGGTCTGGAAGTCAACACAAAAAAACTAAAATCATGGTCTAGAGACAACCGAGGTCGCATCGCCGCAGATGAGAAATGGCACATGAATTCAGCAATAATCGAACGAGTTACCTCCTTTAAAACACGTTCCACATAGTGTCAAATACCGAATGTTTGAAGCCATCCCCGTTCAATTATTGCTGTCTCTCAGATGTGGGGATTCAGGACATAGAAGCAAATAGAATGACTCCAAAGATATTTCATCAAAAAGTCTTTCGTCTACCACGTAATTCGCCGAACTACGCAATACACCTAGAAACTGGTCTCCCTTCGCTTTTTACGTAAACTCTGGGCTCACATTTTTGATACAGAGAAAGACGTTTGACCTTCCCGAAAGTCGCTCTGGTATACGCTACGGCAAAATTTTTATTGGAACGTCGATCTCACTGCTTTGTCGTTTGGTGCGCTTTGGCTGAGGAGCACAATCTGTAGGTTGACCTATGCGATAAAGCTTCCTAAAAAAATCTCACAGCAGTTACTAGACTGTAGAAATCGTGCAAATTTTATTGATCAAGCCTACAACAGCTCTAGCAGGATGTTATAAGCGCCTGAACCTCTCTTTGGGGTTAAATAATTACTTCAACGATAAATACAGCCGATCACTTATTTCCCTTCGTTTTCCGTGCACGCTGCGAATTGCTCCAACTGAATCATAGATCATATAGAAATACACACAACGTATGATCCCTGTGCAATCTTCACAGCATTGGAGACACGATCCATTTCATCGCAATCTGTCCAATTCTGCAGAAAATCGGGTTGCCCATTGGCGTCTTGGAAAACTGACCTTCAGCAGTTGATCTCAATCCTAAACGGACCCGACTGGAACACGCTGTACCAATTTTAAAAGAGGTTTCTGTCTATAGGCAGAGCATTATAACAGAATATTTCTGATTAATCGTATATTTTATTCTATTTACCATGTACGTTTTCTAAAGAAGAGCTGACGGCTACAAGCCATAGCTAAATGTATTATTGTTATCTATTTATTTATTTTAGTTAATCAAAAAATTAAAAAAAAACTATAAATTGAAAATATGAAAAATAAATAACCTACTACTACTATACTATTCAAGCTTCAATTTGCAATTTTCTTCTAAGGTGGTTTGCTCTGAATATAGATATGACATTGTCTCGCGCACTACATCATTGACGCAGGCAGCAGCTCTGGATATAGCAATGACAAAATTATAAAAAAAAATAGAGGGAAGCTAACTTCGGCTGTACCGAAGTTTTATACCACGATAAATGCTGCCAGTTTGATATATGGCTATACGATATATTGATCAAAAAGTTTTTCTCACTAAAACTACATTTTGGACCGGATCGTTCCTATGGCAGCTATATGTTATAGTCATCCGATTTAAATCAAACTTGACAAAATTGTGTGCTAGTATATAATATAGATCTGTACTAAGTGGGAGCGATAGCATTGAAAACAAAAAAGTTTTTTCTAACTAAGACTTTTTTTCAGATCTATCTTTTGTATGGCAGCTATACTATATAGTTATCCGATTTTTGATAAATCTCGGTGAAATTATGTGAAATAATAGAAAATTTATAAATACGGGGGTTGGGAGCGACAGCATTGAAAACAAAAAGTCTGATTCCGGTTTCGGTTTTGGTACTGAGTTTTAATCGGTTCATTTCGGTTAGGTTACGGTTTTATGCCCTGCTTTGCATACTTCTCACCGTCTATAATTGACATCTTTTATATGTTTTCATTAAACTAAGCTCGAATGAGGAATTTTTAACCATTGGACTTACACCTTTTATTTACCAATGCCTGATTTGTCTTCTGAACATCAAGTGCTTTACAAATACTCACATAATAATTTGCCAAATTTTTTGCGGACTAAGTAATTTTTCTGACAACATTTTTTGAACACTGAGGAGGTCAGGTTCGGAAGGTCATAGATTTAGAAGGAACTAAAAAACAATTTGAACAAACCGGCTCTGCGGGGTCCGGTTTCGGACCGGTTTGCAGACTAGGATAATAATATCGAGCAAGAAGAGAGGGAAGCTATATATCAGAAAAATTGTATCCCCACACGAGGGAAAAAAACGTGTTCAGAAAATAAGTTGCCTTCAACTGAAAATGAGAATGAATGTTCTCAAATTTTTTGAGAACGAATGAACAACAACAAAACCGGTTTTCAAAAGAGATATACAAAAGAGAGAGCGAGTGAGAGCCAGTTGGCTCTCTTTTTGATCTCCCTCTTGTCAGCTCAACAAAGCATAAGTAGCCCTCTAGACGTGCATCTGCAAAACTAGTTCAACGGCCGAATTGGCTAGCGCGTCGTTTCATACGTTTGAATGCGATAAGGTACCGGGCTCAAATCCCAGTCAAGCCCGGAACAAATTTTCTGTGTTTTTCTGAAAACTTAAAACGAGGTCAGGTGGGGTCGGTCGTTGAAGCGATGTAAATATGGGTCGAGGAGAAGCAGCAGGGGCACGCACCTATCCAAGGAGTCTTGCCTCCCTTCAAATCCAATCAAAGAGGTATGTTTCCGTTCCCCATTCCACCCCATTGTAAGAAATAGGACCACCCCTTCTCCATATAATTTTTTTTTCCCAGTTTAATTTTTTTTAAAAGAAATAAATTTTTTTTATTTATTATATAATTTTTTTTTTTTTTTTTTAATTTTTTTTTATTTATATTTTTGTAAAATATTTATTTTTTTTTTTTTTTTTTTTTTTTTTTTTTTTTTGTTCATCCATATAAGCGCATCTTCACTGAATCTGCTGTTCGTATATCCCATTAGTTTAAAATGATTTAATCAGTTGTGGCATTATATCATATTTGATACCATATATGGCCAAGAGGCCGTTAATAAGTTTCACAACTCCTATCAATATTGATTTAACCAAATTTAAAACATCCACCAGCATTTCTCAAATGCTAAGTTTATTTGATGGCAATTTTGGGCTTAGAGCACTTAAACTATGTCTAATGAAATATCAACGAAATCATAAATATTTTCTTTTATTTTTAATGCCCACAAATGAAAGAGTGATTGCTTTTTGAAATAGTCCACTCAAACCATTTCGTATCTATACACAGTACCAAAACAAACAGCGAACTTCAAATAAAAATGCTGCCTATTGTCAAGTGTAAACCAGAAAAAATATCAAATAACACACACAAAAATAAAAGATGAAAACAAAAACATTAATTGAAATGGCCGGCAGTTGAAAACTAGCGCAGGATTTGCCTGAATTTGAGGTTATGGTTTTTGATTTTAATTCTGGTATATGAGTTGCCATTCCGTCGAAATTGAAATATGTCGCATGAAATCGAATGAAATGAAATTGGATGATTCACTTCAGACAATAATTAAATATTGTCTGAGTACCTGCGAAATGTCTCTGGGAAAGGCCAAATGCTTAATTTAGTTGCCCTGCAATACCCACGGCTTCATTTCATTGTTTATGCCAGAGGCTTTTGTGGAGTCTATAAAAATAGAAAACACCAGACGAATCATAATGAGCAAGACGAGCAGTCGAGCAGAGCCCACGTACAAGAAAATCCTTGATGAGGACACGAAGCAGTCGCATGTTTCTACTCTGTTCATTGTCATCGTTAACACTTGACAATGTCTGGTCATAAAATCTGCTTGACTCCCCCTCCCTGCAATTAAATTCCTAGCACCAGCATATTTACATAAAGCGGGGAAAAGTAGTTTTCGTGTCTATAATCTGATGTCAAGAAATGTAGATTTCCTTTCTGGCTTCTGGTTTTGAAGGACTTGCAAATCAAGTCACACGTGTCAGGATTTGGGATTTGTTTCCATTTTTTTTGTGTTTCTTTTTTTTGTGAATTGTGTGAAATTGAGCGTAAATGTTGTATAATATGAAAAAAAGGCCAAAACGTAAATAAAATTCAATTTGGCATTTCTTTTAACTCAATTTATGGGTCAAGTGAAAGTGGATTTGACCGGACAAACACTGTGTGTGAGTGTGTGTGTGCTGTATGCATCAAAGTTATAAATGAATTTATGGTCGGTTCTAAATGTGCTTGTATTTGTGTTGGCACGAAATTAATAGCATTTGTGCCAAAGCCGACATGGCTGCTGCCGATGCTCCTGCTGCTTCTATTCCGGGCGAATTTATTGAATTAATGATGTCAAACAGTGCAACTGAAAAAAAACGACAAACGCACACAATAATATTTCAACGCTTGTTTCTGTGTTTGTGTAGAAATGGCTCAGTTTCATTTCAAATGACATCCAGATTAATTTAGTTGAATAATATTATTAAACTTTTGCTGCGTTGGGAAATAATTGTCAGGGTTCGAGAAATCGTTTTAGGAATTAAAGACTTTCTAGCTGAAACTGAAAAGTCAATAAGAGCCACAAATGAAATTTGTGTAGCTGATACTCTGCCTAATGTAAGCGAATCGAACACTCGAATGGGAGAAATATAAGACAACTGCAAATATACGCGAACGGCTTTGGTAATTGCTCATATGGTGTCTGCTTTCAATAATCCCGTGAATCGTTACATTGCCTTAATCAATAAAGCAAATTTAATATGGCATTCAAGTGGCTCTAAAAGAAAATACTCTCTACCCTCGATTAAGGACCGCTTTCTTGTCTTCTAGATAGCCCTAACTGTCACATTCACTAACAAATGACTGAGTAACTTGCTTTCAAACTTACATTAAAAACCCAATTTAAATTATTATTAGCCTTTTTGATACATTGCAGCTAACTAGAAGATGAGAAATAGATCCTTAAGTTAGCATCACACACTTAACATAATTTACACAAACGGTCATGGCGGAGATTGTCTGATTTGTGTTCGAAATTGTCTAGGTTTTCAGTGAACAAAAATTATAAACGTTAGCCTTACTTAATTTGAATCCATTTATTATTTTTGATTATAGTATCAACTTACAACTTTGCATTCATCAAATGTTCGCTCTGCTGTTCCCATACACACCAAATTAATTTGCAAATAAGGTGGTAAAGTGATGAATCCCCCCATTGAATTTACGAATCGGAATTACAGGGGATGATATCGTGGATGAACAGAGAATGTCGATAGCAACTGACATATACGAAATTTAAATATAGGTCTAATCGAAATCTATAACTGCTCAATATAATATAAATATTGCAGCAGGAAGCAGAGATGTAAAAAATACTGAGATAAGAATCACAGATTTCCCATAATTTTTTCATACATTTACCTTGCGCAAACAAACTAGGCAAATGCGATAACAGTTTGCGTAAGAGTGCTCACCTTTCAAACTAGGTAAACCTATTTGCACAAGCGTTTGGAGGTAAGTAAAAATGGAGTTCACACACAAATTAAACATGACAATTCGGTATTTATCCATGGATTTTCTTTACCAGTACCTAATTTTCTTCGTAGAAATGCGACTGTAATATCAAAACAGAAAAGAAATTTTTGCCAAGCGAACCAAAAGTAATACTATTGGATAAAATTTAAATTAGAAAAGACAACGTTTACACGAAAACCGACTCGGAATTCGGAACAGGCCTTATATTGAGCGCAACAGACACTGTGTAGTTAAATTAGCGACTTGGTTTCGAAATGATTTATTGATTCGTTTGACCTGAAATAGCAATTTTTGATGATAACAATGATTATTTGGAAGGCATTAAGTTCTGCAATGATTAAGTTGTAACAAATGCTGCTGAATTGCGTCGACTCAAATTAATGAAGGATTGCCACCTCTTGTAATCCTAAAACGCTTTTTGTAGAGTTTTTAATGTAACAATTGTACGAAAAATATGTAAAAACGAGAAAGGCAAAGCTAACTTCGTCTGTACCGAAGTTTTGATACACTTGAAATAGCTTGTCACAACGGTTAGCTGCTTCGACCAAACTTCGCAAATCAGCTTAAAAAACATGACACATTACCCGTGTTTAAGAGCGATAATATTGAGAACAAACCAGTTTTTCTTACAAAACTCATTTTTCGAACGAACATTTGTATGGCAGCTACAAGAAGTAGTCATCCGATCCAGTCGGTTTCGACATATTAGCAGCGTGCAGTCAAAAGAAGACTCTGTGCAAAGTTTCAGCTCGATAGCTCCAAAACTGAGGGACTAGTTCGCGTAAAAAGAGACAGACGAGACGGACAGACGGATCGGACAAAGCTTAATCGACTCAGCTCGTCATGCTGATCAAGAATATATATACTTTACTAGCTGAACCCGCCGCGACTTCGTCCGCGTGTAAGTTTGGAAAAAATCGTAGTAAGTAGAAAAAATTGTATAGCGCTTTGAACACTAAGTTTGTATTTAATATATTTGTTAAAACGCAAATTCTTTTTTAATATCATTGGCCTCATTTGCTTAATTTTTGGACACTTTCGAGTTTACCGATGATTAAAATAAATCAATCTGGCCATCAATATTACGCTGGATCTATGTATCGCTACGTTTGCACATAACTTCAAAATCTGGGAAAAGAGGATTAAGTAAGCAGTGGGCTGATATTAAATTTATCTAGTCCCGTCATAAGGGACACAACCAAATTTTTAAGTCGCGCGGAAAATCCAGAATTAAAAATTTTTCCCTTCCTGTATTGTGAATGCTGAACAGACTATAGTATATTCCTCTTCCTAAGGACTATAAGGAATTTAATGTCAAGGGACATTTTATTTATAAGTCCGCACCCATATACATTTGTTTACATTAGATCTCCAGTATATTCTTTTCATCAATTTATGTAAATCAACATAGTATGAGAGTATGTAACTATTTGAACATGTGTACCTGTGTGTCTTTATTTTGCGGCAACCAAAACAGGGAATCTTCATTTCTTAACAAGTAAGAAAGTCGGTCAAGCCCGACTATATTTATAATTTGTACCTAGAGTAAGAGATAAAATGGAGCTGCTGCTGCGCTCATCTCTGAGTTTCTTTATCTCCCTCTCTTTCTTGTCCTTCTCTCACTCTTTTTTTCTCTCTCTCTCTCTCTCTCTTCAATTGTCTTTGCGGGAAAGCCGTTGTACGGAGGGGTGGGAGAGTGGGGAGGGGGGGGTGGGTTTTACTTTTTGCTCATAACTTGAGAACCGTTAATCCGATCTTTATCATTTTTTTGGCAATTCGACACGTATTGCTAATGACTAACTATCTCAGAAGGTACGAGTCCTATCTACAAAACTGTGGGAGATATGACGCTTCAAAATTACGGGGGCGGGAGGGGCGTGGCAAAAATTGAAAATAAACTTGATCTGCCTGCAACTATGAGAAGTTTATGTCCCATACATGTCAAACCTCTATCTCTTACCATCTCTGAGATCTGTTTGTTCATACGGACGGACAGACAGACGGACAGACGGGACAGACGGACATGGCTATATCGACTCTCGGCTGTTGATGCTGATCAAGAATATATATACTTTATATGGTCGGAAAATGATTCCTTCTCCCTGTTACATACTTTGCACAAACTTAATATACCTCTGTGTACCTTTTGGTACAGAGTATAAAAATAGAATAAACGAGAAAGGCAAAGCTAACTTCGTCTGTACCGAAGTTTTGATACACTTGAAATAGCTTGTCTCAACGGTTAGAGACTTCGACCAAACTTCGCAGATCAGCTTAAAAACATTACATATTACCCATGACCGTGTTTGAGAGCAGTTATATTGAGAGCAAAACAGTTTTTCTCACTCAAAACCATTTTCCGACCGAACATTTGTATGGCAGCTACAAGAAGTAGTTATCCGATCCGGTCGGTTCCGAACATATTGCGCGTGCAGTAAAAAGAAGACTCTGTGCAAAGTTTCAGCTCGATAGCTCCAAAACTGAGGGACTAGTTCGCGTAGAAACAGACAGACGGACAGACGGACGGATCGATGACGGACAGACGGACGGACAGCTGACCACTGCGCTGGTCATGCTGATCAAGAATATATATACTTTATGTGGTCGGAGATGATTCTTCTATGCGTTGCAAACTTGCTAAATTATATCACACTTTTCAAGTGTATAATAAGAAGCCAATTTAACTTTTCTTTTTAAAAGCGAAAACAATAAATATATTTTTTTAATAAAGGCTCAAATTCCAAGGCCTCTGGTTTTTGATCTGCAAAGGTTAAATTGAAAAATAAGCTGTTTTGGCAACACTGTTTATTGTTTTTGGATGTGTGCCATCACCATTCTGATAATATCGTTGAGATCACTTACCACCACCAATAACAAAAGAAGTCAACAGTTCACAGTAATGACAGATTTTGGTTTTCAGCTTTGTGAAACTTTAACTACATTTTTAAAATACGGTCAATTGTTAAAGCTTATTTATGTGTTTTCTATGAGCCATATTAATTCAATCGGATGAGGCTGTTCGCTATTTGATTTTTTGTTTGTTTTTGAAAAAATTGAAAGGCAAAGCTAACTTCGTCTGTACCAAAGTTTTCATACACTTGAAATAGCTTGTCTCAAGGGTTAGCGACTTCGACCAAACTAAACCATTTTCCGAACGAACATTGTATGGCAGCTACAAGAAGTAGTCATCCGATCCGTCGGTCTCATGATGTTAGCAGCGTGCAGTAAAAAGAAGACTCTGGCAAAGTTTCAGATCGATAGCTCCAAACTGAGGGACTAGTTCGCGTAGAAACAGACAGACGGACAGACGGACGGACGGACAGACGGACGGACAAAAGCATAATCGACTCAGTCGTCATGCCGATCGGTGAAGATATACTTATGTGGTCGGAGATGATTCCCTTCTATGCGTTGAAACTTCGGCGAAATTATAATACACTTTTCAAGTGTATAAAAAACACTCACACACGCACAAAGCACGCTCTCTCTCTCTCTCTCGCGCTCAGCAAATCAACTCATTCCCACAACATTGCCCGTGAGCGCAACAACCGTTATGTCCAAACAAACATTTAATTGGCCTTTTCACGACACTGAAGAGAAAAATTTTCCAAATTTTCTTTCTTAGTGCGCGCCTGCATAACTAAACGAAGAGTCTGCCAAATATCAAACCTGTAGGATAAGCCGTTTGGGCTGTGGGTTGATAATATGTCAATCGGGCGTACAGATTTTATATACTAGATGTGGTCGGAGATGATTCCTTCGATGCGTTTCAAACTTCTGGGCAAAATTATAACCACTTTTCAAAATCTGCACAAAAAAAAACAAAGTCGGTCAATCTTGACCCAAATTGTTGTACCTGAGGTTGCACCTAAAAGCAGCCCCAGTTTCAAATAGATGACGCCACTGCTTCCACTGAACAATAAGGGATTTTCAAAACTAACTAATATATGACGCCACTACTGCCACTGTTTTGGGGAGAAGAAACTTTCTTTGGTCATAACTTAAGTATAGTTCATCCGATCTTTCTCATTTTCTTCGGCAAATCGATAAAATAATGCTGTGTACCAATCTCTACAACGTATAAATCTATTTGTAACACTTTGGGGAGATTTGACGTTTTCTTACAAATCTCGGGGCAGCATTGCACAAATTAATATACTCTGTGTAGCTTTGGTGCAGAGTATAAAAAATTATCCATTGTTATGTTATGTTTTCATTTCTTTTTGTCCTTGGATAAGTCAGTTTAACAATATTCAATCTGGAAAAGGATTGCTTCAAAAAAGCCCGAGATTGACTGACCTCGAAATTTTTTAACTTGTTTTGACCCAAAACGATCTTTTTTTTTATTTTGAAACTAGCAGGTTCTAACCGGTAGGGAATAGCTGGTAGGGAATTCCAAGGCAATATTTGTGAAAAAAAAACGCACAGCACAAAAACCCATAGGTTTACAGAAATATTTGTGTACGTATGTGTACCATTTGACTGTATTATTGAGAGAGATTTTATCTCTCTTAGTTTTGAACTCGCTCTAGGTTTCTTTTCCGTTTCCTTTGACATTGAATTGCGTACTTATTCAATCTCGAGTCGGATCTTTGATTTTCAAGTAGGATCACATAAGTGAGCATTTTCGGATTGATACAAGCGTTTTGGATTGATCCAACCATCTCGTACATGATTCAAGTAGAATCGTATTTAAAAATTTCAATCGAAGGTCAAGATCAAATCAATTTTGATGATAAAATCAATTTAGCTCGCCCGTTTTATCTGTGAACAATTTACTTTATTAAAGTTTTCGTCGTTGGTGCGGCCATTAAACATTACCCGATCGACCTCAAAGTTTTTATGTTTTAATTTGGGTCCGATTAAAAACCATTTCAGATCGGCCAAATGCCAGTCTAATGAACAATAATATTTAAATATAAATTAACTCATAACTTTCAAATGCAAATTTTAAATGAAATGAACCACCCAAAGCTAAGTAAAGAAAAACATCCTAATTCAAAACAGAGAATATGTTTATTCAATGGCCTTATATTTTGGGCAACTTTGTGCACTCTTGAAACTGTTTCATCTTAATTACGAAAATATATGGTAGATTTGGTGTAATTTGTACAGCTTTAGTTACAGCACTCAATAACAAATTATAATTGTTGGATCATGAATTTTGATTTAATTCGGTTGGACATTTTAATTAACACTTTTCCAATGTTCATGAATTGCATTCATGTAACAACACAGAATGGCAGTTGAAAACAATCAATTCAAAAGATTCTACCAATACGTTTGGTTTGAAACCATAACACGCACAGGACATCAGTGCACCAGGTCAGCCATAGAACTTTCACATAATCAATTTTGCTTTTAAGGCCCCAGCATGGTCATCCATCCATTGTTTGAGATTTGCAGTCGGCGAGTAGAGCTTCAGCCTGCTGATGGATGTCTCTGGAGCAATACATCAAACCAATTTAGCAGCCTTGTGCGAGTTGCATGTAGGAAAAGCCAAAAATTTAGTTGCATGTGGGTGGAAGAGGAGGGGATGGGCGGGATTGGCATACGCATAACTATGCCCAGGTGCATTTGGGAGACAACCAAATTGCCTGACAGCATAGATAAAGGAATAAGCATAGTCAGGAATGTTTGTAGGGGGTTACAAATCTAAAAAGGATTGTCAGGAATGTTTGGAGGGGAATATACATCTATGCAAGTGAAGTGAGAATGGCTATATTGACTCGACTGTTGACGTTAATCAATAATTTATATATTTTAGCGTTATAAATGAGTCCTTCTGAGCGTTACAATGCTTTGCACAACTTCATGATTTTATTGTTTCCCATTTTTATGATATGATGGGGTGTTACAAGGACCAATTCCGATCAGTCACGTCGTTAAATGAATGTTCCAGTTACACAAAAAATTGATTTGATTTCGACCTTCGGACTTAAATTTAAAGTACGAAAGAATTGGAACAATCCTGAACTTCTTTATCAATTCGAAAAAACCGCATTTCTACTGCGGATCCGTACTTGGAAATCAAATGATCCTGACTCGAGATTGCATTTCAATTTGAAAGCGAAAGAGCGAAAAGAAACCGAATGCTCGAGACAGTGGCGTAGATTGAGTTCCAAATCGAAATAAATAGATTTAAAAAACTAAGAAAACCTGACTTAATTTTTATAAGAAATAATTAAGAAAAGAATAAAACCCGTTAATAGTCTAGTAATCCTGCCTTCTTTCAGAAACTTATAAAAAAATTCCGACGATAGATTGTCAATTGTGAACAATTTTCAGCGAAAAATCGTCCAAAAATTTTTTAACGACTTACCTATAATATTTTATTACCAACTTCAATGGTTATTGTCTGAGCGGATTGCGGACAGACACTTTTTAAACTCTTTCACGCGACTTAAAAAATCTTGCCTGCGGCGCTTCATTTTCCCATATTTCTCTACAAAAATGAAACTCAACTGAAAACATTCACTCAAAATTTTCTGTTTACGGTTTGTGTTTTCGCTGGTGGAAACGAAATGTGTATATATATTCGAAATATTGCTCTTTTTGCAGCCAAATGTGGCAATTCGAATTCTTACATCCCGCCAGATCCTTTTCATGATTTAAGTGTGGGAGCGAGTTTTTGAAAATCTCTTTTCACCAATAATTATTTGATAAATTAACTTTTTTACGACCACTCAATCTGGCCCGCATTTTAAGCATTTTGTGCAAAGATCAACCTAAAATTTCGAAATTTAAAGACACACTCATAGAAAAAAACTATAGCTGACTGCCGCACCCTTATTGCATGATAATTCTTTATAGTTCGCTGTTCATCGATGAAATTCTTTTAGCAAAGTTGTTTTTTGAAGAAAATAAAATCTGCATATTTCAAAATTCGATTAAAATATACCATGGATGACCCCCACGCAATTAATTTGCCTGAAAATTTTTAATAATTCGCAGTCCATCAAAAGTATTGTTTTTTTTTTTATAATATTCGGAGAGAAGGCGGAGCTCTACAGGCCTGTTCAGGTTTTCACTTCGACAAAAATTGATTGGGTAAATCAGATTACAACGTTTTAATTTGAATCCGTCGAGTAAAGAGTAATTAGAAACTAAAGTTGATACGGATACCTTTGATGTTGAATAGAAAAGAGAAAATGTAAAAAATTCGAATTCAGTTTAGTGAAAACCGGAACATGGTAGCAAGACTTTTCCGATAACTTTAAATCAAATTCTAAAGACCCAAAAAAAATGTTAAAAATTTTGACTTCATCTTCCCCCATTGCAAAAAAGCTGTCTACGCCACTGGCCCGAGAGTTTGAAACTGAGACAGAAAATCTTTCTTACTAATACAGTCAGGCCAAATGGTACATGCACATTAGTGTTGGGTTGTACATGAGTGAGTGAACAAAGTTGAGTAGTTCAGTTCATATTCTTCTTTAATAGTTCATTCTTGTTCAGTGAGTCTTGTTCAGTGTGAGTTGTTCAGTTTTTTATCTTGTTCATTCAACATGAGAAGTTTGCTGCAGTCGATGGTTCAGTTTGAAAATCAAAAAGGACGTTAAAAAAGTAGCATGGAGGATTAATTATCGAGGTCAAGTCAATCTCGGACATTTTTGCAGCAATCCTTTTCCGGATTAAAAGTCCTTAAGCATAATTCAATCTCCGGTATTTTGTGGTGTTGAGTATTTCACACATATGTAAATACATTCATTTTCTATACTCTCTTCTTGGTATAGCCCTGATCTAAATCCATTTTTGAGGTAACTTCACGCCCCATAACTCGCCACCACTGGCCATTTCCCTACCAGGAAACACTCACACACCTTCACATTAGCCTTAGACATTAGCTTGGTTTCCTTTCCGTGAGCAAAGAGAGAGAGAATGAACGAAAATGCGTTAAATGCGTTTGATGTGCAGAGTGCGCCTAATGTTTGAAAATTTCCATAAAACATGCAATAAAAGCGTCAGGACATCAAGAAGGACGAGCTAAACAAGGCGTAGAAGAAAGGAGTAAGAACAACACCCGCACATACACATACACACACACACACACACACACATAAAGGAAAAGTACATGGGCGCTGGCATAAAAGCATAACAAGCTAACGTGTAACGAGGCGGCAAGTTGAAGCTGCAAATGAGGCCAGGTCCTGGGATCAGGATCAGAGGTATTGCAAAACAAGGTGCCTGGCTACAGGACATGCCTTCATCACTCGACAATGTAATGCTTCAATTTCACATCTGCATGCGCCACATTTGCCTTCGTTTTCAATTGTGAAAATCTAAAGAAAAATTGCTAGCAGAAGAAAAATTCTTGGATGCCTGCAGATGGAATCGGAAGCGGAAATGTTGTGTTAAGCCACGCATCCATGTGTGAGTGTGTGTGTGTGGGAGTATTTACAATGTCACCATTTGCTTTGCTCAGCGCTTCAAGCAAAAAAAAAAAAAAACAGCACGCTAACTTTGAAGTGGCTGAGGCTAAAGCTAAGCAATTGAGGGCGAAAGAGAAGGCGTGGCTTGCAGACAGCAGCTGCCGCTGCTGCTGCTCCTGCTCAATTGCATTATCCGTCTCCTGATGGATGGTCGGTATCCTGGCATTTTCTTCAAGCCACATCTTTCACTGACTTTTCAGTGCGCTTGAAATGATTTGTAATTTGGCAAGTGCAACCAACTTTAGATGCATGAGACAAAATATGGTTGCGAAGTGTAATTGAATATTATATTTAAGTTGTCTGTCAATTGCAGAGCAGCATGAAAATGGAGAAATAAGTGATATTGATATTATTTACAGTGTGCTGAACTGTTGGATGAAATCATTTTTTGAATATATTCGAAACAGACTAGTTGGAACTTTATTAGCAAAAAATGCGAACTGGATCAATTGAAAAGCGATTTTTTGCTCCGAAATTCGCTCATTCATGCTAAAAAATATTGTAAATACAAAATTTTCCATCTTTGGCTAATAACAGTTTATATTAAAAATTTGTATTATTTATTTTACCAATTTAAACGAATAAACAAAATGCAGACAAACAATTTAAAAACAAAACAAAACTGCCGACAATTTCCTTATCAACTTGTAAAAAATATGTTCAACTTTTTTCATAGTAATAACAAAGTGTAAAGAGAAGATACTTTTGTTTTTAACGTGTTCAAACCATGATACAATGAAAGCAAGGTAGTGCAAACAAATGCTCCAGTGCGCATGCGCATGAATTTGTAAATCTGTGACGTATTTGACAAATCTACAAGTCTAGGATTAAGAATTTGCATTTTGTAATTTTGGTTTAGTTTAGGTAGCATATTCGACTTTCTCTGCCCGGAGACTACTGCTTGCATTCTATTGGACAGGTATGATATGATCAATCTCATCATTGCAGTAGAGGCGATATTATATAAAATAATCCAGTTTGGAACAAAAGTATTTTATTGAGATTGAAGATATGAATTGGCGAGAGAGAGTGAGGTAGAGAGGTGAGTGATTGGAGTAGAGAGAGGAGATGTGAGAGAGATAAAGAAACTTTGCGACTTAATTTACCCCACTTGAATAAATTATTTTAATTATTATTTTTTTTTTATATTAAAATTTTAGAGCGTAGCAGCTGCAGTGAATAGCTTTTGTCTAACAGCTATAGAGGTATTTTGTAAGTGCTTGACCTGACTTTTTAATATATTTTTACAGCCTAATTTGGGACATTTTTACTTTTGTTATAAAAAAAAAATTAATTTTTTTAGTTTCTCACTTGTTATATACTAAACTGAAATTTATACTTGTGAAAAATTTTCTGATCTTTTATCGTAGCAATAAAATGTGGTAGCAGTAGATGCTTAGCATAACATTTTTTTTTACACTAGTGGGCAAGAATTTTGACCACAAAAAATTATAAAAATTATATTTTTAAAAAAAACAAACTTTTAAATTTATATCGGTACTTGAATAAAAGTAATTCACTAAGACTAAGTATGCACACATAGCTCTTAGGTTAAAAAGATATAATATATATACAAAATAATTTTATTTTAATTATTCTGAGCATCAAAAACTTAGTGTAAAAATATAATGTTCTAGACAGTTTTTCCTCTGTACGATCTGTATTAGAAATTCATATTAATGAATTATAAGATGGACATAAAAATAATTTAAGTTTTTTAAGTAACCAAAAAATATGTTGCACTGTAAGTTCATAGCACTTAGTTTTGCTCTCTACTGTAAACTCTACTCTCTTATAAGATGCATGCAAAGTTCGGTATCGTTTGCGAGAATGGCGTTTAAAATTTAAATTTTATTATTTAATTTTTATATTATTTTAGGTTATTTTTATTTTTTTATATGGGTGGGTGGTGAGGCGGGGATATTACACTTATTTGTTCATAACTTGAGAACCGCTCATCCGACTTTATCATTTCTTCAGCAAAAAGATACATATTACTAATGACTAACTATCTCTAGAACGTACAAATCATCTATCTACAAAACTGAGGGAGATATGACGTTTTTTTCGAAATTGCGGGGGCGGGAGGGGGCGTGGCAAAAATTGAAAATAAACTTGATCTGCCTGCAAGTATAAGAAACATTTGTCCCATACATGTCAAACCTCTATCTCTTACCTCTCGAGTCTGTTTGTTCACACGGACGACGGACGACGGACGGACAGACGGACAGACAGACGGACAGACGGACATGGCTATATCGACTCGGCTGTTGATGCTGATCAAGAATAATATACTTTATAGGGTCCGAAATGATTTCTTCTCCCGGTTATATATTTTTGCACAAACTTAATATACTTCGGTACAGAGCATAAAAATACAGTTAAAAATAACTTCGTCTTGCGGGACTTATATTCAATTTAATGAAATTTTAAAACGCCAGGATAAAAGTTCAAACACATGAAAAGTATTATATGCCCAGAATTTGTATAGAAAAATCTTTTTAATGTTGTTTTTCGCGTATCATCCATCTAAATTTTTGGAGCCTTATCGAGCTTCAACTTTGCACAGAGTTTTCTTTTTTTGCACGCTCTAATATGTGGACCGACCAGAGCGCGGAAAATATTTCTTGTGCTCAGAAGAAATGAACATCCGAAAAGAATGCAACATTTTGTTAATTCCCCACCATGGTTATTATCCGATTTTAATGAACATTTCAAGGAATTATAGTTATTGCAAATATAAATTTTACAGAATGGACCGACTTAGTTGGCCTTTTTTCATACATTTAAATTTGCGACGCGAGTGAATATAATAACGGCAGAATATGACAAATTATCTGCGGTTTTGCAGGCTGATAACTATAGCACAGGGTTCCAAAATTTAACTATTGAGGGGCAATCAAAAAGTACCCCTCTTCAATACTTAATCTGATATCTTTTCATAAACGACAGACGTTACGGTTCTGCATAAAACGAAACAAGGCCATATACTCTGGACAATTGGATGCCTTCCCATTTTTACATACTTTATGTAGTAAATCCCTAGTCGAGTTGTAAGTAAAAGAAACATTATTGATGCGTAGCACCGGCCGCAACGACGATGGGCAGCACTTAACACACTTTATTGACACAAATCTCTGGCAAAGAGTATATTATAATCGGGTTTGACCAACTGCCTTACTGGTTTTTATAGAATGTACTGAAGCGGGAAGCTATCCTCGTTTATTATTTAAAACGATTTGGAGTACGAACTTCCCAAAATCTGAATTTTGTTGAACTAGGACTAGAATTTTTTTCAAAGGAGTCGAATAGCTCTAATGCTCCAACTGAAATGATTCTCTTTTACCCACTTCCGAGCAGTATAATTTGTCGAGTGACAACACACAACTCCATTGGCTAGAAATCAGTTATCCTCTGAAAATAACGCGGTTATCCTGGACCTCTAAATTACAGCAGGCTGACACACTAACTCTGCGCCACACCCGGCCACTAAAATGACCTCTTTATTATAATACCTCCAGGCAAACATTTAATCCGCTTTTCTGTTCTTATACCCGTATCCTGAACTCTTTATCGATGTAAATACTCAATTTGCATGCAAAAGCACAAATCACTGGAGCTGCTTAATTAAGCCAAAGACAAACAAACCCAGTTTATTCAGCTCCCCCGCTACTAGGCTATAGTTGCACATGTGTAGGTGTTGCGCGTAATTAATTTCTTATAATAGATTCCCAAAGCCCCCGCAGCGAAGACGCCTGCTGTGTTTGTGTTAAATGCCGGAGGCATTGCTTTTGCTTCTCTTTAAAAACTAAAGACAATTTATAAAGTGAGGCTTGGTTGGTATTCAAATTAGCTTATATAATTTAGAAGGCAGCCACAGAGTTGGTACATCTCAGGCTTACTTCATTTGCAATTCCCCTGAAAACTGAGCTCTATTGCAATTTGCCTTTGTCTGGGTGGGTAACAAAAGTAGGTTTTTCTACCCTAACATTCAGGTTAATTAAATTTTACTTCAGGTACCCACAGCCAGCCAGCTGGCCACAAACTACAAGCCACAACAAACATTTGTTATATAGCAGGTACAGGGGGGCGTATACGTGATGCTGGTGAGACTTTTTCGCCCCCTTTCTAGACGAAAATTTATGCATTGGCATTCCGTATACAATTTCGCTTTTGTTTTGTACCTGCTCTTTTTTTGCCTGATGGTTGTTGTTCTTGGTATAAATTTTACTTTTGCATTCTAATTTTATGATGAGCCTTATTATTGCTTTGTGCATAAAACTTTTCAAGCACTTTCGAATTGACTTGATGAGTAGGTATTTGGGGTGTGGGGGAAGAAACCAGAAAGGAAAAGTTTTTGACAAAGGTGAAACTTTAAAATAAAAATGTATGTAAAATATTTATTGAAATTTATTGGAACTTAAATAAAATTTGACTCGTTGACTCATTTAGATTGGAAAGTTGGACACAAGTGTAGAGTATAACCCAGTTTTGGTACGCTCAGGAGTTGGCACAGGAAAATGCTTTCTATTCTTAAATTTTATAAAAAAAATCAGCCAAAGCAAACGAATCTATTTTAGAATTTAAAAAGAAAGTCGTGCCACTAGGAAGAGCTCAGACTTAGAACGTTTATATTAGTTCTGTAAAACCGACTAAGAAAAGACTAGCGATGTAGAGTCTCAGGATGATAAAACTCTTGGGGGTCATCCCATGTACAGAAATTTTGTTTGTTGGAAAAGGCATTTAACCAAAAAAAAATTATTCTTCTGCGAAAACTCCAAAAACCAAACAATTTTATCATTTGAACGTGTTGCTGCCTTTTAAGTAGCGAATGGGTTTCCCGAAGAATTTTCAAATGTGGATTAAATTTCGGTGTAGCGTTTTTTACGGGCTCCTGGTTCAATTGATCAATGACTTAACTGCTAGCGTTTGAGAACAAGTGCACTCTGGTGCCGTTTGAACACAAGCAAAAGTCATGCAAAAGCCCAGGCTTACCGACTTTAAAAAACCCTGGTTTGATAAGGAGTGCAACAAGGCAAGAAAACGTTCGATGCACTGGCTAAGACAGGCAACTGGGACCAACACATCTGAAAGTAAGGCAAACTATCAAAGAGAAAACAGCGCTTGTAAAGAACTAGGTGTGGAAAAGCATCGCATTTATTACCAGAGCCTCCAGCTGGCCCTAGATAGTATCAGAGATAGTAAGAGATTTTGGGGTATGGTAAGGCAAATAAACGGCTCAACAGGAAGAAGAGGAATTCAAATTACCGCCGAAAATTTAGCTGAATACTACAGAGACCTGCTGTTCAGCGACATACTAACAACGCACACCAGGGAGCTGCCGATTATTGGAAACGAAGAGATGGACCGTGAAATTACAACTGCAGATGTGCGCTTCGCAATAAGCCAAAATAAAATCGGAAAAGCCCCAGGGGAAGATAGAGTTTCTGCGGAGTTCCTGCTGCACGCTTCTGATACCTTTTGCGGAACAGCTTACGGAGGCTTTTAATCAAATGTTCAACAGCGGATGTGCTCCCAAAAGTTTTCAAAGAAACATTATTTACCCCATTTTTAAAAAGAACTAAAAAAGAGGAATCTCGTTTCTAATACTCTGCTAAAAACCTTCACTCAGTAATATTAACGCGTCAAACTTTTTCCTTGAAGAAAATAAGATACTAATGAAAAACCAGTGTGGGTTCGGAAAAGGATACTCCACAATAGATAGCAAATTCGTACTAACGTCGATTTCCAGGAGTTCCTAAGCGCAAATAAAAAACTGTACCCCTTTTTTATTGACTTCAAGGCAGCATTCGATACAATACAGCAATTATTGCTCCAACTATCAATGTATTGATCTTAATGAATGGAAATAACCTTTCGGAGTGGTTTGAGACAAATCGGGAGTCAAGAAAGGTTGTATCATAAGCCCGCTGTTATTTTCTTTGTTCATAAATGATATCGGAGACCAACTTAATGGTGGCGCACGTTTGGGAAATACTGTCTTCAAAATAGTGATGTATGCGGATGACATGGTTCTGCTTGCTGAATCACCATCGACGCTCCAGGAGATGACAGACGAAGTACAAGATTACTGCCAAAAATGGGGAATAGTGATAAACACGGAAAAATCCAAAGTGCAAGTTCAAAAGATCTCTTTTTAAGTTCGGATAAAGGAAATTAAATAAAATACAAAAGTTTTTAAAAAAATTTTTATTTTTAAAATAATAAAAAAAATTTATTAACAAAACTTCAAAAGATTGCCTTAGTTTTATGTAATAAAGCTTTCATATAACAGAAACTATTCGTCATCCGAACTGTTTTAATTCTCCAAATCGTTGTTGCACAAATCAGTTTCCAGCCGTTTATTGACAATGTTACAACATCCAGATCAAGACAAATATTTTTGCAGAGGACATTGAAGCACTCTGGGAAAGTGATATTATAAAAGGATCGGAAGAAACTAGAAGTGCTTTAAAAACATGTTCCACTGTATTTTTCTAGTGGACTTTCTTGTGTGGTGCTGGCGGATATTCGATAATCCGTTTCTGGTTTCCAAGTGCTTCCTCCGACATCATTCCAATTGGAATGGCCAATGATATCTGCACAGACAAAATTTATTACAAGCCTATTAGTAAAACTTCGCAATTTTTGCCAATTTCGATACCTTCTTCTTCACTACAGGTTTCTTTCTCTAATACTGTATCGAAAATATAGTTCTCCAAAGCCGAAAACTTATTTGTGGGGATGTCCTCGTTGTGCCATACTGAAAACAGCTTCCGTTTTGATATAGACATTGCTTCTAAAAAGTCCAACAAATGCAAGGGTAGCACATATTAGCAGGTGATCTTTGAAAATTTTAAACAACAAGGACTCGCACTGACAAAAAATGTTAACGGCGACTTGAACATTTGTGAACATTTTTAGTTTTGCTCCACGAAAGACAGGTGTTGGCTACTAAGGGCAGGTTGTTAATACAAGTTTCTTTCACTACGTCTTTCAAGTAATACATATATGGACGGGTCACCTGCATTGATTTTTTGCTTAATACATACCTTTATATGAATATATAACCAATCTTTTATGTAAAACAACGAGATCTTAGTATTTCACAGCTAAATGAACAAAAACTGGAAAAATGCAAGAATTAATTAAAAAGCACTTGCCAAAACAAATGTTGAGTTTGATAGCTCACAGCTGTTCAGCTATATATCGGAATGCTTTGCGATAAACGTTTATAAGCTAGTCAAAGTATCGGTAATCAATATCTAATATAAAATTAACGCTTTTTCAAACTTGAAAAATTGAATTTCGACGCGCTAGAATGGCCGTTTCGCCCACTGTGCAACGGGGCCAAGCCAAGCTTCTCACAATCTCTTGGCGTGTGTGCCTTAAATTTTTCGCGCAAGAGATAGTTACCTACAGTGAGCGCTAGTACAAAGTACAAAATGTTCCAAGCGACCTCCAGATCGATTATGTGCTATGCAGCGGAAGTTTGGGGATGGGAGGCGCATGAAGATGTGGAAACCAACTGCTATGGTCTCTTTGTAAAAAAATGTTCTATCTCGGCAAATAATACGCCTATTTATGCCATTCATTTGGAGACAGGACTACCGGAATTGTTTGAGTACACGATCCAGACCACTTTAACTATATAAATTAAATAATGATGCTACTGGATGAGAGGTACCCAAAAATAGTATCAACTGCACTGAAAGAGTCGACTTCGCAATTTTTCCAAAAATGGGAGGAACTTGCTGTGGAACACAGAGTGGACCTGAGCCGTTTCCAATCCCTCGACTCGGAAGGACGGTCACGCGGAACTGCTGGCGGCTATTTCGCAACAAAAATCGTGAGGCGCTCGTTCAACGTGCACGCACAAGCGACACCGGCAGCATATACAAGATTCTCGACTATGAGCTTGGAGATGAAACGTATTTCAAGGAACAATACGATATCTTAACCCCTCCTATATTTTCAGAGCTAGAACTTAGATACTTTCTCTAAATTACATCCATATGGTCGAGGTAACAGGGTAATGAGCTGTGCAGTCTCTGCAACATGAACGCGAGGATTGTCACACTTCATAGCCATCTGCCCAATATTGGAAGGAGCTTAGAGTTTTTGCTTGGGAAGAGGCAATTGTTCACGATGGATGAGAAGGCGGTGCGATGGGCAACCCCATTCAGATAATAATAGTTGTACTAGTTATAGAATAAGGCTGACAGCAGGCCATCCCTAACAAAGAACCACAGTCCCAGGGCACCCCAGGGTGATTAAGATAACACACCCCCGAATAAGTGGGTCACATTAGGAAGCATCTACAACTTAAATAGTAAGATATTTTGCATGGGAATAAATATCAAACAAAGATTCAGAGTGAGCATTAGCAGTTTTGATAATTTTCTTTTAAGCGTTTTCGCATATGAAAGAGAAAGCAACTCCAACAACCCGCACTGCTTTTTAACAAATCTCCTTTGCAGGAGTTGCTGCGGTCGCTTTCTGGCTCACAAGCTTTGGAGTGTTCCATCTGAGCTTCTAAGTGCTTCTCTTCTGCCTGGGAAAAATTAAAACTTTTATGCTCATCCACACTGAGTATTGCAGAGCACACTGGCTTGGCCCCGCTCTGCTCTAATCTTCTGCTGCATGCAACTGGAAACCCGCAACAACCTCATCAAAGTAATTAAGCTGCCACGCCCACAGCCCAGCACAAAATTGAGGCCTTTTAAGCGCGCATTTTACTAATTAAGTAAGAATGAAATGCTGGCGCAACAATCTGAAGCTCCTCGTGTCCTTGGTACTGTCCACTGATTTTTCAATTGTACTGAATGAATCCTTTGTGACATAGGCCGCTTAATTACGCCTCAAGTGTGTGCGTGTGTGTGTGTGTATGGGTGGGACTAAAACCAGGCAAACATTCCAGCCATATACGAGGCCCTTAGCCGAGTTCAGGTCAAGTTGAATTATTTTAATGATGGCTGACAGGCCAAAAAGGTGTAACGGGGCAGGGGAGGAGGATGACATGGAGCATTAGCATGCATTACATCAGGACACTCTTCTTGGGTTACACCAAAAAGCATGCTGTAATTACTTTATGTGGCATTCGTGTTAGATTCCCACTATTTTCGGCCAGGACACGACAGGCAGGACATAATTGTAACCAGACCACGCCCACACAATTAGACGCCTTCCACATTCATCAGGCGGCATAAATCATAATTACTTGCTCGTCCTTTCCGCTCACTCTCTCTCCGGCCAGTGCTCTTTGCTCACTCGAGTGAAGACGTTTATTAGGCGCCATTACCTCGGCATATAAAGTGCTTTTCGGAGGCATCGCTCTCTATGGCTGGGCGGGCTTGGGAATGGGTATGTGTGTTTGTTTGTGTTCTGGTCCACTACAATTGATTGCACTGTGGTTATGGGTCGAGTAATTTGCTATAGCTATTTCACTTCTCCCCTCCCTGCCAAGCGCCTGCTGTGCCCTTGGTGCAGTCTGTCAGCAGCTTCCCCCCGGGGAGAGGTTTTTGTTTTCTTCTTTGTCCAGCCAAATGAAAATTTAAGAGCTTTCCATTATTTGTTTGGTTTTTCGTTGGCTTTTGTACGCCATTCTCTACGCTTACCTTTTGTCATGAGCTTAATTATTAATGCCTTCCAAATTATTATGCATAAATATTTATTATTTAGTAATTGTTTGTTCTCTGCTTGTGTCACTTTTGTTGCTTCTTGCATTGTTCGATATAGATTGGTATTGTTTCTAATACTCGTTGTAAAAATTGCAAAATGAAATGTAAAAAAAAAACGGCACTCTTACAAAGAATTCAATTATGGTCTAATGCAATCTAATTATGTTTCTCTTTTCTGTAATTTAAAAAAAAAAACTTGATTTAAAAACAAATATTAATTTTTTTAGAAGGCATTTGACAATTACACAAATGTAAGGGGTTTCGAGAACATACTGGCGAGTTCGCTAACAGTCGTCACAGAATTCGCTAGGTAAAACTTTAATCGATTGATCATCATTCTTTTACTACTCGAAATATTTCCAGATGCACAATTTTATTGATTCTAATCAGACATTTAATCTCGATGCCCACCAAAACATAATTTTCGGTTTTGCACAAAATATTGTTGATAGTTTTAGAAACAACTTAAAAACGAAGTGCCGAAGTTTTTATACCCTTGCAAATAGTTTAAAATTACAGAATTTAAAAACGCTAGCATTCAAATCAAATAATTTTCTAAGTAAAACCCATTTTCCGACCGATGATTCCTATGGCAGCTTTATGATATAGTCATACGATTTTGACCAAAATTTTGCAAATCTGTGTGAATGCATATAATATTATTGATCGCTGAGTTTGGACACGTTAACACTAAAAACAAATCTCAGAGACTAGAAGAGCTGGAGCAACCAAATTTGAAATGTAGACCCCTATTGTCTGCACCCAGATCAAGTTTGTTTCAAATTTTTCACCCATTCCGCCCTCCACTTAAATCAAACTTTCTTAATAACAAGTTATTCCATTTACAGATCGGATAATAAATAGATGGTTAAATTCCATACTTTTTGGTGTCCTCCCTCAGGAACACAGGTGCGCTATTAAAAATTTCTTACCTTGAAGTAACGGGTATCGGTGAATTTAACCTAAATTTCTAATTTACCTTAATAACGTCGGTATTGCTCCGATACCTCGGCCGACAAGCCTCAAGTAAAATATCCCCCACTTACCAACACACGGTCCTAATCCATTAAAATATCCAACTCTTTTCTAACTTTGAACCGTTACTTTTGAGACATGGCTCGGTAACACATTTAAACCGTTTCGAAACCGGCACCATACTGGTTCGATACCGGTACTGATCCAATAAAATATTCAACTTCGTATTACCTACTTACAGACCAGATTTTAAGTTCATACATAGAATAACTCTAGAGATATGGTTCTAAAACATTTTTTTACAGCTTCGAAACCTGTTCGATACCGGTTCAGATCCTGATGAACGAGTATTTTGCTCTGTTTTTTTCCTAACTTCATAGACTCTACCAATAGCGATTAGAAGATTAAAAAATTTAGGAAAGTGAGTTTCTCATTGATGGTACCAACATAAATTTTTTTTAATTTTTTTGGTGCTGATCAGTGGGGCGCAGTTTTTGTATGCTTTTTTCTGCTATGGCCTTTGGTTAGTTTTTAAGAAAACAAATTTGGTTGGAATAGGACACATAATGTGGCCACAGGACCAATAAATGTAAGCTTTTACTAGACAATTTATTTGAATTCAGCAACCAAAAATGCATTTGGCAGTTGGCCTTTTTTGTAAACTTGTGTTATTATTTAAAACGTTACATTATCGCTTGGGGAAACATTTTTATTTAGGCCAGGACCAATATGTAATCTTCAACTAAAGTATGTTTTAATATCCGTCTTTCTGTGGTATAAAAGCTCTTAAATAGTGAAGTTATATTCTCATATGTATGTATTTTCTCCATTAAAAAGAATATTTCAGTGCAATCAAACAATTAAAAAAGTTTTTATCTAAAGATGTTCTTGAATGTTTTCAAGAACGCCTGGGATTTTCTGAAATGGGAAAAAGTTTTGTTATGAATTTAAGTGTGGTTATAAATTAAACGTAAAAATAGATAAATTTTGTTGCTAAGTGTCTTAAAAAATAATAAAAAGATAAGCATTTCTCATTTACTTTATGGAATTTATGGATTAATGGATTTTAAAGCTAAGGTCCTACAGGCAAACTTAACTCTGGGACTTTAGCTTAAGGTTATAGGTTATACGAACTACAACTAGAAAATGAGTAAAAAGGGTTTTAATGTCTGCGGAATTGCATTTAAAGTTTAAAACTATTGCCTTGCTAAAAATTTTAATTTTTTAAGTAGTTGGCGTAGATACATTTCAGGGTATTTCAATACGCCATCAAATTTTTACCATCCTTGAAAGGGTATTATAATTTTGCTAGAGTTTGCAACGCATAGAAGGATATCGTTTCCGACCCCAAAAAATATATATATTCTTGATCAGGGTGACGAGCTCGATTGAGCTTTGTCCGTCCGTCCGTCTGTCCGTCTGTCTGTTTCTACGCGAACTAGTCCCTCAGTTTTGTAGCTATCGAGCTGAAATTTTGCACAGGTCTTTTTTACAGCACGCTGCTAATATGTCCGGAACCGACCGGATCGGATGACTATACTTTTGTAGCTGCCTATCGGCCCGAAAGTGAGGTTTTAATGAAAAAAACTTTTTGTTTTGAAAAGATATCGCTCGAAAAGTGGGTAGAAAAATTGTTTAATTTAACACTGGCGTACATAAATTGATGTGATTCGACCGTCAAAAAAAATCGAACGCCAAGAGCAAAACTTAAATACAAAATTATGTCCGAACAAAGAGACAGGGCAAGCTAACTTGCCGAAGTTCTTATACCCTGGCAAATGTATTAATACATCAGAGTTTAAGAACGCCAGCATTAAAACAAAAAATTTTTCCATAACCCCACTTTTCGACCGATAGTTCCTATGGCAGCTATAAGATATAGTCATCCGATTTTGACCAAAACTTTCAAATCTTTGTGAAAGCGTATAATATTACTAATCGCTGACTAAAAACAAAAAATTTTTCTCATTAAAACCCACTTTTCGACCGATAGTTTCTATGCCAGCTATAAGATATAGTCATCCGATCCGGTCGGTTCCGACATATTAGCAGTGTGCTGTAAAAAAATGACCCTGTGCAAAGTTTCAGCTCGATAGCTTTAAAACTGAGAGACTAGTTCGCGTAGAAACAGACAGACAGACAGACAGACGGACGGACAAAGCTCAATCGACTCAGCTCGTCACCCTGATCAAGAATATATATATAGTTTATAGGGTCGGAAATGAATATTTCTATGCGTTGCAAACTTCTGGGCAAAATTATAATACCCTTTGCAAGGGTATAATAAAAAAATAAAAAAAATCCGGAAGAAACTTAAAAAAAAGAGTGTGTTCATACGACACCCGTAACGAAGCTCTTTACGTTGATACAACTGATTTAAGTCATGGCAAAAAGACAGTTATATAATATCAAAAAAATTAGGTCACTGTCAATTCACTGTTCAATCACTGTTGTGTCACTGTCAAGTCACTGTTGAGTAACTGTTAAGTCACGGTTAAGTCACTGTTAAATCATTGTTAAGTCACTATTAAGTCACTGTTAAGTTACTGTTAAATCACTGTTAGGTAGTTTATAGCACAGAGTTTACAACTTGACCTAAATGCAGCCACTCTTTCCACCCCCAACTTCCCATTTACCCACCAAATCCCCAGCTGCCCCACCCCAGATCCCCACTAGATTCCCACCAGATCCCCACCAGTTTCCCACCAGATTCCCAACAGATCTCCACCAGATCCCCCCAGATCTCTACCAGATCCCCACCAGATCACCATCAGATTCCCACCAGATCTCTCCCGGATCCCCATCCGATCCTCATCAGATTTCCACCAGATCCCCTACAGATCACTACCAGATCTCCACCCGATTCCCACTTCCACTCTTACTATCCCACTCCACACACAACCCTCCTGCTACTACAGTAATGATAAAAGCTGCTGATTTTGCAAATACAAAATTCAAAGTCAAAAGTCAAAAGACATACCCCAAAAGAATCTGTTGCAAAGACAAAATTTTTCAAGATTTACTCCCCCAGTCTGACGTCCGTAAAAGAGCTTCGCTCTAAAAATTGAACTATTGAAATTTAAAATTAAACTATTGGAAAATCTCTGACCCGGTGTGGGAAGACTTTTTAGCCAGTCCTGCAAGCTATGCCGGATTCCCTTCTGTTGCCAATTTCCAAAGCAACAACAATTTCGATTGCGGCAGTTAACTTCAAGGCAGATTTTGTTGTTCTCTGCTAATTATTTCGTTTGAATTTAGATCGTAGCTTTATTTGTATTAGTGTTTGAATGGTCCAAAGTGTTGCGAAAATCCACAAAAAGGCATAGTTTCTCTCAGTTTACTAGCAGTCTCAGGAAGACAAAGAGTATACTCACATAAAAGTATGGTTGGTGCAAATTGCCATTAAGAAAAGTACTCAAATCCACCCATCAGCAACGAGGTCATTCAGAAAGCGCTTAGCCATCATAAATTTGAACACAAAAGCCTAATCGGCTGGCTAATCAGTCAACCATCAAAAGGACTCGTAAGTCCTACAGATTCAAGAGTTTCATGGGTAAGAACAGAGAGAGAGAGGGTAAAGATATTGTAAGCCTTTCACAGAAAAGAAAGAAAAAAACTGCGTGCCAGGCCTTCATTATGCCTAGGGGCGTGGCTCGCCCCCTCTGTCGATTTAATTGCTCCACAGACACTTCAATGTCAGCATAAATTAAATTTTGATTTTGGTTCTGAGCTCAGAACTTGCCCTCTAATGAAATTCCTCACGCAAATTGCACAGCCTCCATTTTCACTTGCCTGATGCGTTGATGAGCTCATGATGTGCCGCCCTGAATTGAATGTAGAGGCGCCTCAGTTTAGCCGTTGCTCAACCATTGTCACATTAATTAATTCGGCACGAGCCAAGCCTCAGCTGCTACTTGGTCACCTCCTTCTAGCTTCTCATTATGTGCGGTGGGCGCGTGGCTGGGAGAAGGAGGAGTATACCAAGTTGGGGTCGATTATGGCTAAACAGTGAACAGTGTGAGGCATTTGTGGTTTAAGAGAGATTTGTCAACCAAGTCAACGAGCGGACTTTAAAGCTTATGACAAAACAGTATAACAACTGAATTTGGAGTTAATTAGTCAGATAAAATATTCACTCCGATAATACAAAAAGATAATGAAAAAGAAAATGAATTGAAAATATCAATTTTTCCCGTAAAAGCCAAAAAAAACTAACAAAGCCACAATTTTAAAAAAGGTAAAAAGCACAATAAGATCCGACAAAAAACACCGAAGTTAAACAACGAGTCGGTTTTTCTGATAACTTTGTTCGTTGTGTCCAGTTTACCCATTTGATATCGCATTCAGCCAGTAGTCACCTGTTACTACTCTTACTTACTCATGCAGGTCTTTAATTTTTCTCTTTTGTTCCAATTCTTACACTCTCCAAATCAAAAAGATTCTTGTAAACTTCAAAAAGCGTTGACCTTTTCTGTTGGCATAATTCTTGGCCTATGTCTAACCGGGCGTGGCACACAGGCTGAAGAGTCAGCATACAAATCTGTTTAATTAAGGCCGGCTCAGCTCAGCAGCCCTGTGAGTGATGAGGTGTTGGTTAGCCTTTGGGGTTGGCAAATTGCTTGGTCAGTTCTTTGTGAGTTGCAAACAGCAAGAGAAGTTCATTTCATTTGCCTTTTTTCGAGATCTGGGTCCCGGGTCCGAGTTCGGGCTGGGTGCCAGAGCGATAATTTGTTGCCAGCCAGTCGCAACCTCTCGTAACTTACCCAACTGCCAAAATAGAAGCTCAATTTATAAATGGAATCGTTTTTTTGTTGTCTTGCTTGCTTTGCGTACGAGTGAGATTTGAATTTGGCTTGTTACTTATCGCCCAATAGATACTTTTGGGTCCATTTGATTGCTTTGATGTATTATGCGTGCGTGTATGCGAGACTTGTTTGATTTGTTGGCCGGGCTTAATAAACTTGAATTTCTTTGAGCATTACTCTCTAGCTGATTGGAAAGGTTTTCACCTCTCTTTAACTTAAAAGTGAACAGCGAATGCATGGGCTAATGTGTTTAAAGTTGTGGTCCCAAAAACGACAAATTCTGGCAAACTCAAAAAGAAATTCCACACAGTGGCACAGCAAAATGTCGCGAAGAAAAGTCATAAAAGTTGTCCATTTCGCACATTGATTTTTCTATTTATATATTTATATTTATTATTTGGCTGCCTTGCCAGAAACTTGCAGACAGTCTGCTCTTGATTTTCGTGTACAAGTCAATGCTGTGGCAAAGGGAAATAGTTGCCTGGCAGCAGGACTTTTCAAGTGAAACAACCTGGAAAAAATATATTCGCATGGGCATGGGGCTTTTACTTTGAAAAGAAAACTTAAATTGATGTTTTATGGGGAATTTATTAGTTGGTAAAAGGAATTGTGCAGAAATTTGTTCGATAAGTTACAACTTACAAATTTGTTGCCTCAATAAATTTATTTAAATAAAAGTTTCAGGAAATTATTGTATAAAATTATAATATGATTTGTTTGAATATTTTATAAATGTATTTTGAAGAGGTTGCATTATTTTATTTGTTGAAACAATACGAATTGCAGTTTAATAATTAATCAAAAAATTCAACCGTAGAAATCGAGTGAAAATGTATTTTATATTTGCATGGATTTATTGAAGCACATATTTTGAATGTTGATAAAATTCTCTAAATAAATCTAAACTAAACTTGAACATGGACAAACTCAAAAGTAAAAATTTACGAAAGTCGCAACACCGAGGGTTCTCCCTTTGGAAATGCACACGACATGTGAAGAGACAGCCCCTACAGAGGTTCGTTATCCGAAGGGAAGACGGGTCATGGGCTAGGTCTGATCTGGAGATTGTCGAGGAGTTCGCCAACAACCTATAGGGACGATTTACCCCCTTCAGCCTAGCTTCCGCTGAGGATGTCGCCACCACTCAAGCCGGTCTCTTAACCGAAACTGGCCCACATTCTCCCATCAGACCCATCTCGCTGGATGAAGTGCGTCTTCAGATCCGACAACTAAAGTCCACTAAGGCCCCGGGCATTGATGATGTCGACGGCAGAACAGTCAAGGCCCTTCCCGAAGTGGGGGTTTTGTTCCTGCTTATGCTGTTTAACGCAATGCTTCAAGTTCAATACTTCCCGAACACTTGGAAGTCTGCGGTAATCGTGATGATTCCCAAGAAGGGCAAAGATCTCCCGAAACCGGACTCCTACCGGCCAATTAGTCTACTGCCAACTTTCTCCAAAATATTTGAAAGAATATTTCTTGGAAGAATGTTGGCAGTTAGCGCTGTTGAAGAGGCTATACCAGAACATCAGTTTGGTTTCCGCAGAGGACACTGCGCCCCCAACGTCCTCACCCGCAAACCACATATAAAAAGCATTTGAGAACCGTCAATATTGCTCTGCCGTCTTTCTGGATATAAGGCAGGCGTTCGACACGAGTCGAGATTTTGGAAGAATGCGCCACAATAATGTTTTACTTTAGTCGTCCTCCCGCCAGAACATTAATTATAAAATTTTTTTCATTTTAAATATCAATTGATCTGCTTGTCTTTCTCTTGGGCGCCGATTTCAACTTTTTGGGAGCTGAGAGTGAGCGATCCAGATCCGACCAATTCTTATGAGGAACCTATTCCCTTTTCACGTCGGATCATTGCCATATCCAGTAGCTCATCACAATCCTTCAGCCTAGTCCAAATGTGGATGATGATACCGCATATTGCTGCCTCTAGCTATAGCCGCAAAAGAGCATCTGCTAAGGTCCAACAGTTTCTGGATGGCTTTGGTCTTTGGGCGAACCGCTGGAACATTGCCATTAATCGTTCTAAAAGCCAACACTGCACCTTCGCCACTAGACGAGGAAAAGTTGCTCGAGTGCGACTCCTAGGGTCAAAAGTCCCGTATTCGGAATCTTCTGTCAAATACCTTGGTGTGACTCTGGACCGCCGACTGACCTGGAAAGCCCATGTGATACGAGCTGCAGCTACAGTCGCAGCTAAGGCCAAGGACCTCGATTGGCTATTATCATGCCTTCCTGGACCTGGGGATCCCTCTGTGGGGCACAGCATGCTCCACTACACTTAAGAAACTAGAATCTTCTATAAGCCGAGTTCTTCAGCGCATCGCGGACGCTCCATGGTATGTCAGACATACACAAACACTATATCGCGATCTGGATGTTTTACCACTGTGCGCCCAAATCAATATGCACACCAGCAGGTATCATGATCGACTGGTGGCCCACACAAACAGACTTGCCTCAGAATTGGCCACAAATAGGCTCCGAAGACGACTTAACCGACGAAACCCCTCTGACCTCTGGGTACACGGAAGGCGTCCCTCAATCCCTACCTATATTGCACGCTGCTGGTTCCTCAGCAGGAAGACAGCTTAGCCCCCAGGACCTGTGCTGCGTGCTAATTGTTATCCCAGGCGTTTGCCGTACTGTCTAAGCCCTGTATTATATTAGTCCTTCTTGTTAACTATTTGTAAATAGATTAAGTTCTATGTACCAAATATTGCCAAAAATATCATTAAACCAAAAAAAAAAAAAGCTATTTTATAATTTTTACCAATTTCTTAGACCACAGGCTAGGCGCAAGCCGCGCATAGTTTTGAGCATAGAGAAAGCCGCTCACACAGACAGCGCATATATTGCAAAAACAACTTTCAAAAACATACTTTCATTTATTTTTCTTTGTTGATTTTGTATTTTTGTGTTTAAAGCTTGAACGCTATATTTGTTCTCTCTTCTCTTCATCGTCTGTGCGATCATCTGTTAATTTGTCGTGCTCAGCCTTGTCAGGCTATGTTGTTGGACAGCCACGAGCACACTCTTGTTGTTTCAGAAATATTTTCTTCATTTGCATTATTGTCTACGCGGCCGTAAGTTGGCTATGGGCACCCTTGTTTTAGACACAAACTTTCTAGCTTAATTTTTTGAATAAGAAAATTAAGTTGTTCGAAATTCCGTAAAACGCACAAATACTTCAAGCAAAGGTAAAAATGTTTAAAGATTGCCGGAACACTGCTGATTATCTTGTTGAAATCATTTTTCTATGGGTTAAATTATTGCTGACTTTGGCAATTTACCTACCTTCATTTTGGGCCCCACTCACAACTCTCTCATCTCTAAAGATAACCTACCAAGCACAAAAAATAGGAGAGTAATCGCCTACGCGTGGCAGCAACTAAAGCAGCCATTTCGTGGGTCAAGTGTAAAGTTAAACAAAAACGCTTAGCACACACATACACACACACACACACACACACCCATAGAAAAGGAAGCAGGGTTGGATTTATGTTGCGCCTTTTGTTGACATTGGCATGACTGCGCTTAGTTTGCCTCGCCCTCAGCCAGCAGAACGAAGTCCAAGGCGAAGAATGCACAAATATTCACATTAAAAAAAAAAAAGTGAAGCAGAGCAAGGCAAGCTTTCTTTCTGCTTCCCTCCTCTAGTGTCAGCGAACGACCAAAATGATGTCAAGTCACAAAAAAGAAACTAATTTCATGAGATGGTGTCAACTGCAACTTTTGCTTCTGCTTGTCCTCCTCTTATTCCACATCTCAAGTGTGTGGCCCTCGACTGCATTAAACGCTCGAAAAAATGGACGTTAAATGGATGAGTGTGCCTGGAGACCCCATTCAGCTAATGAGTTTACCTTAACATAAATTCCACAGATAAATTGAGGGCTTTTTTTTCCATTAATTTTCTTTGAATTTGCCCATCATCACCTTTTACCAAGGTAGGCGCACACTCAAACTCAAAAACAAAACACAGTTAATTAAACCCAAAAATTTCCTAATCAAAACTTTTTGCCATTTGGCCACAGTTTTTGCTGGCTTTGAATTAACTCGGAGTAAGCAAATATATTTGATTGAAGCACAATGAAGGTCATGGAAATAGGGAACAAAGTGAAAATGCTTTGAATTTAAATTTTCTTAGCTAGTCGAACTACTTGGGTCTTGAACTGCCGGTCTATAATTTTTAGAGGTCAACCAACGAACGGATTCAATTTCATTTGTTTAATTACCAAGAAAAAAATTTATATGAAATGGCACTCAATTTTACAAAATAACAAAAAACACGCGGTAAAGTCAAGGAAGTTGATTCAGACTAAAAAAAGCTGTTTATGATGTCGATTTTATTTTTAATGCCATCTTACGAGCATGTTCGGAAAAAACCGGCAACTGCGAGCTTCTACGTGCATAATGGATCTTTGTGAACATCAGCAAGAAAGAGCTGCATTTTTTAATCTATTTAACCCCTTATATCATAAGCCACATCATTTTTAGATTTATTCAATCCTATAGGCCCCCCGCACACAGAAAGCGGAGCGGAGCACAGCCTATCCGCTTTTGAAATCAAGCACACTGAGTACATAGAGAGCGCGCACTCCAACAGCTTATCAACGCGCAGCGGAGAGTGGCTTATCCGCTGTAAACAAGAATGCTTGTTTATTTCCGCTTTTCCCCTGCCAATATAAAAATAATGTTCCCTCCGAATTGTAGAACAATCAAAATAAAAACTATATGTAGAGCAAACAAATGATGAAATTTTATTTGATATAATGAAAAAATTTGATATAAATTTTTTAGATATATAAATTATTTATACAATTTGGAAAAAAAAATATTCGCTTTCTGGTGGATAACAATGTCATATACTTAAATAAATAGTTTCATATTCATAAATAATACAAAAAATAGAACGAGAATGCGTCGCTTGTCAAGAAAAAAAACTCCATTGTGACGTCACAGACTCATAATTTTGTATCTGTCGACATTTTTAAAATGTCTTCTGCGGTTACGAAAATTAATTAAAATTATAGCAAAATTTAATAAACATTAATAGTAAACAACTCAAATTCTTAAACAAAGACTTATCTTTCAATCGACGATACAGACTCTCAAAGTTATGCGCATGCGAAATGGAGCAAGTGTTTGGACTACCTTGTATTCATTGTGTAATGGTTTTATATTGATACTAAAAATTTATTGAAAAGTAAAAACCTAGCGTTCTGCAAACAAAATATTCTTGGGAATATTGGCTTTGGGAATGCCAAAATATCCATTTTGCCGCTTTGAGATAGTTTCTAATGTACAATGTGGTACATAGTAAAAGTTTCTATAGGATCTTTTCGTACCTTCATAAAATCTTTCAGAAAATAATAAACAATGTTCAAGACAGTGCTCCGCTCCGCTTTGGAGTTTATAAGCGGACCTTTTCAATGCTTCTGAGGCGGATTGGACCGGATCTAATCATCCTTTAATCCCGAAGTCAACTCAATTAGCGGCTGTGCTGAGATTTTTGGCCACTGGGTCATATCAACTAGGAGTCGCCAAAGATCATGACGTAAACATTGGTAGAAGCACGTTTTCCAAAATACTCCATGAAGTGATTTGCCAACTTGAACAGACCATTTGTGCAGAATATATCGGAGTTCAAATGACACAAGAGCAAATAACAGAATCCAGAAACTATTTTTATTCAAAATTCATGATACCAGGAGTAATTGGTTGTGTAGACTCCACTCACATTAAAATAGTCAAGCCGACGAAGGATGAGTCACTATTTATGAACCGAAAAGGATAATTTAGTCTAAACGCAATGGTGGTAAGAAATAATTTAAATAAAAATTGGGCAGTAAGTGCAGAATTGATTGTTTTTTTTTTTCTACAATTTAGAGATTTTAGCTGTTGATGCCACTCACCCTGGTTCTTGCCACGACTCGTTTGTGTTGAGTAATAGTGACGCCAGAAATTACTTTTCCACCCTAGAAATGGAAATTTTTTTTATCTTAGCTGACTCCGCCTAAACTCTTGGACCCTTTGTGTTGACACCTTATAGAAGTCCTGAAAGTCAATCCATGCAGAATGCATTCAACCTAAAGCATGCAGCTGCCCGCAACATTGTTGAGCGAACTATTGGACTTTTAAAATTCAGATTTCGATCCATGCAAGCTACTCTATTTTACGAGCCACGATTTGTTTGCAGTCTAATCAATGTTTGTTGTGCACTGCATAATATTTGTCGCAGGGGGAACACACCAATGCCAGATGAAATTTCTGATGGTTATGACCAGCATAATGATCTAGGAATTGATAATACCGATAGTTTTGAAGAAGATCATCAATATGGTGCTTCAATAAGGGATGAAATAGCCCGAACAAAAAAGACTCTGCAAGTTCAGCTCGATAGCCAAAATTTATGGTTGAAACTTCTAAAAAACTAATAATACAATAAAAATAAAATATAGTTCATTTGCGACATTATTTGGCTTTTAAAGAACTTTCACTGTAGGGCCTTCACTGGCTAATTCGATTTTTGTACTTAAGCAATCAATTTTGTCCTCTCCAAGAAGAGCATTTAGCTTTTTTTCCTTCAACTTAAGGATTTGCGATGTTAGAATGTTTGCTTCGCTTAATATCTTGTTTGGCTCCTCAATATTTTCGTTCATGTGCTCAATGCCCAGAACGACTTGCTCTAGCAACATATTTTGGTTGTTGCACAGATTGTCCAGTCCCTTTGGTGCAGTGTTCCCACGTCGTTCAGGCCCTTTTTTTAATATCAATATGAACTTTAAGTTATTTATTTCTCTGTGTATTTAAGGCCTTAGTACTTCAACAAGGCAGCAACAGTTCAGCAGCATACTTCATACAAACGCATTTTTTCACAAATTGATTTGATAATTTGATTTCTTGTTTTTGAAAGCGAAATATACCCAAACAAATCAAAAAGATACACAAACCTCGGTCAGTCATTTAGTGTACAAACAAGCGTGAAAATCAAAAAATATCTGCCACAGAAAGTTTGCGGTAGAGAAGAGAGAAATGCACTGTGTAGCTCACTCAGCAAAGAATTGAAATATTGACAGGTTTTATTGACGAAATAGATTTTGTTATCTTATTCTGCGTTTGAACTTTTCTGATGGATCTTAGACCTTTCATATGTTTCACAAACTATACATGCTCTAATATCAAATGAATTATTTCCCACTTTCAAACTTTTCATATAACATCGGCCAAATACTGTTATGCTTCAGGTCGTACCATAATTTAAACATTTCTCAAATCATTTCTCAGTCTCTAATTAAATATTGAGTCCTGTTGACAGTTTGTGAAAAGTTTGAAAAGTTGTACACATTTTTGTCCTTGAAACTCAAATGGCTTTCAACTTTTCTATGCAAGTGCCTTGCGGTGTAAAAATATATTTATTTATTGATGAATGGAAAGGCATGTAAACCACAAATTAATTGGCTTGGTTAGACGCCGCAACGGACCAAAAAGTTGAATAAAACTTTACCGCCACGATTGATTGATGGCCAGGTGCTCCAGGAGCAGCCAAAGAGAAAGGACTTGTCGAAATGAAAACTTGATGAAAATTTATTTGGTTTAAAGGATATTTTGAAGCCAAGAAACGATTAAACAAAAATTCTTGAATATATGACTAGCAAAATCAGACATTTTGAGGACTGTAAATAAAGTTTTATTTATTACCAAAAGCCATATTTTAAATACTCTTATCACTTTCCTCTAGCATCTTCAACTATCTCCATAATAAATCTACCAACTTCAAGGCACAAATCATCGGTGCCACACTTATTCAACTTTCCAATCATGAATCATTAAACTATGCCAACAAATAAACTTTTTCTGTATCAAGAAATTAAAACTTTTCGACAAACTATTTAAGAAACAAATCCAACAAAATTCAATGGTCCAGGCCAACACAAAGAAGGAAAAAAAAACATTGTGGTAAAATTTATAACTAAAACAACAAAGATTAGCATGTAAACGCACAGCGCGAAGAAATACTAAGAGAAATCATTTCTATTTGTTATTTGCAAAGGCTCAGACGCCTTCAAAGGACAGAGACCGGATAGAGGAATTACCCTCAGACAGCTTGACCCACAATATTTGCACAGATTTTTTCCATTTTTGTATGTTTTTATGTCTGGGCCAATTTTTGTTAATTTTTGGTTAATATAAAAAGTAAGTAGCAACCTTAAATCCTAGTATGTGGGGAAAACTCTAGACTTTAGACTCCTACGAGTTTTCGAATGGTTTTATTTTTGGGGTCTGACGTTGGCTTGAGCTTTTGTTCTTTCCTTGAGGTTCTCGTCTTCTTTTTTGGTCTCGGCTTCGGAGGACTTTTTTCGATCTTTTTTTACTTTTCAAAATTAACACTTTAAAATGGGATTAACAAATTACAGGGGATTTCAATATTAAACGATCCCCTTTGTTTCTTGTGTTCACGACATAATAGAACATACGGAGTAGTTTCTAGAAATAAATTCTGCTGGGCGGATCCCATCAGTAGTGGCAGAACCGCAAGGTTTAATCAGCCCCGCTAAACCTCTCTTTGCTTGTTTTTCCTATCCACCACTCTAAATAATCGGTGGATCCCATCTGTATGCGGATAAATCAGGGTCTCTCTTTAATCAGGGCTGCGAACCTCTAAAAACCATCTTCTTACCCTCTCGGGACGCGTTCACCCCCCGGGGCTCACCCAAAACTTAGGCTTGGTGAGTTCGGGTTCACCGAGCTGTGCAGGTTTAAAGGTCGCTGAACCTAGGTTCAGGTTCGATCCGGGATTCAGGAATAATTTGGTTTTCCCTGACTCAAAAAAAAGGAATGTTAATTGGAAAAACGTTAAACATTTCATACATATTTGAAAGTTCAGAGTCTTGATATTTGGAATATAATATTTGAGCTCAATAATAGTTATTTTAAGGGATACTTTTCTTTAAAATCAAAGGTACATTTTGAACTAATTTTTAGAAAGTGAATAGAAATGTTCGACCTTATAACACAGGTTTACAAGCTTTTGCAACAGAGAAGATAGCAAACTTTCCATTTGTATATTTGATCTCTAAATTAAAATCAAAAAACCTGGATAACAATCGATTATGTCAAAAAATAATCACATATTCCATATTAAAATCCAAGAATTTGTATCTTACGAGCAAAATCTAAACTTCGTGTTTGGGTTTTGTGTAACGTCATTCAATGCAGCGTACATTTAAACAAATTTGTTTGGAACAGAAAACTCAATATAGCCACCCGGCCCACAAATGTAAACAAACCTCGCTTAACACACGTGCAAGTATATCGTACCCAGACGTGCTGGGTGAAAACGGACTATTAATTTCAATTCAGCGGCCAAAAATAATTATAAAAAGTTTGATTTATTTCCTATTGCAAAAGTTTGCCTTATTTTGAATTCCTGTGTTATCTGACAAATCTCTCATATTCTTACTTTTAGAAAAGTTTTTCCTTCAACTTTTTTATGTCATATTTTTTAAGTTCTAGAAAGCTTTTTCTGTTTATTAAAAATTTGTACTAAATACCAGGGCAATTCTAAAAATAAGGCACCTTCCTTAAATTCATGCAACATTTTTTGGGAAATGGCAAAGTTTTAGAATTAATGCATCTATAAAATTTTTTATAATTTTTGAACCGAACCCATTTATGACTTTTTTTTTTGCTCCGGTTCAGGTTCAGGTTTGGGCGGAAAAAATTTGTTTGCTCCGATTCGGGTTCGGTTCGGACTTCCCAAAAATCCCAGAGTCTCCAACTCCGGAGCGGTTCAACTCCAAACCGATTTGCAGCTCTGGTTTTAATACGTTTTAACAACATAATAGTCCCTGGACTTATACAAAAACATTGTATTTTAAGTTTAGTAAACACTTCGGTCCCAAAAAAAAAAATTTTCTAATAGCTTATAGAGCGAAGTATTTTTGAGATTTTTTCAGATTTTTCGAAAATTGTTCAGACGTCGCTGAAGTCGAATTTTCCCCAAAAATCGGCGTTTTCGTATGAATTTTGGAAATTTACTTAAAACTTGGAAAATTTGTCTAAAATGTCTAAATTTTACTTTTATGAACATAAACCATAAATTTTAACTATGCTTTTGCTCATTTAGGTACCATATTTTACATTTTTTCGTAAATTTTGCAATAATTTTGAAAAAAAAAACGCACTTTTACTATTAATATTTCTATGAAAATCAAGTGAGAGAGCGAACAAACTGAGAGCAATTGCCAATTTTCTGTCTTTGCTTCTCTCATCGTTTTTCGCTCTTCCTTTAGCAAAGGCAACGCTGCTGGGCTAGCGTCATTCTTAAAGTGACGCGTGCCTGAGTCTGAACATATTTGTAATTTAAAGTAAAATGGCAGATGAGAAACTTAAGTGGAGTAAAGACAACCAACTACACCACGTAGTTGTGAATTTAGCATTTAAGTAATGTGTATATGTATTTAATATGTAAAACCACGATGTCTATGCGATACAAAGGGAAAGATTGCTGGCCGTATGCATGTGGCTACCAGACTGTATTCTGTTTCTGAGCTCCAAAAATAATTTAATCTTTATACATATTTTCCAGAATTTGTAGCTGTTTTCTCCATTTGTGTCCAATAAATAACGGAACAACTTATGTTGGAAATAAGAACAAATACGAATAAGTTCTGCAAAAAGTGGGATCAAATGTTGCTCCCTGACGGAGCCCAATTAAGCTTCCGGAATGAACCCATTATTAATCCCGTTTTAGATTGAGTTGATCCCGAATGAATTAATTTTTTTGGTTCAGCGTTTATTAAAATTGTCCAGATATTTTTTTTAAACGCTGAAGGAAAAGTATATATATACTGCCATGCACTTGAATAGGACAAGCATTTTAATGCAAATATACAACTATTTGACTGGAAAGCAATCAAACTGAATCAAAACGCAAATATTCTTTAGCATTCAGTACTTTATTCTTTATTTTATTGAAATAAAAAAAAATTTTTTAAAAAAACGTAGTCTTCTTTAAAAATTTTTTTCAACGAGCCTCTTCAAAAATTATATTTTTATCATGCACTTTAAATAGGGACAAACGTTATTTCATCATTCTGAGTAAAACTCAGCGCAATAAAGCTGATCTTTGGTCAACATATAAACGTTTTTAATAGAAAAAACGAGAAAGGCAAAGCTAACTTCGTCTGTACCGAAGTTTTCATAACTTGAAATATTTTAGGTTTTTATTATATTTTAATTTTTGAATTTTTTAATTTTTTTTTGTTTTATTTTTTTTTTTTTTTTTTAATTTTTTTTTTTTATTTAAATTTGTATATTTTATTTTTTTTTGTTTTTTATTTTTTTTTTTTTTTTTTTTTTTAGTGTCGCAAACTTGGGCCAAAATAATACGCTTTTCAAGGAGCAAAATTTTTAACGGCGTCAAACAGGCCAAAATAATAGCTTATAAGGAGCAAACTTAGGGAAATTGCTGAAATGTTGAATAAGTAAAGTGTTGTACCGAAAAACCGGCGCCAAAAATCATTTTCACGTACTGCAGAGCAACGAATTGTTCAAAAAAGCTTCATATTTACACCGTTCAGATTCAAAAAATCATTTAAAATTACAATTAAACAACAAAAGTATCGATACGGTACGGAGAGTTATCCATCAAGCTGAATATCTAAGAAGATTAAAACTAAAAAAAAGCCCACCATTTAATACCCAACGTAAAGATTCGCAGTCAAGTGTTTGCTCGAAATTATATGACTTGACTTGTCCCATATTATCAGATGGTACGCCACACCACAACACCCTTCTCACGGCTATGGTGACGGGACAGAAAGTGTTGTTCTTATCGAATATCATGGAAATAATAGAAAAAACTATCATTTCCATACAAGTTGAAGCGTTTCTTAACTGAAAACTCCACGGTATGCCATTCCTTCTTTCGAGTCATATAATTTCGAGAAAAAACTTGACGAGGATCTTTACGTTGGGTATGAAGTGGTGGGTTTTTTATACCCGTTACTCGTAGAGTAAAAAGGGTATACTAAAGTCGTGCAAATGTATGTAACAGGCAGAAGGAATCATTTCCGACCATATAAAGTATATATATTCTTGATCAGCATCAACAGCCGAGACGATATAGACTTGTCCGTCTGTCCGTCTGTCTGTATGAACACCTAGATCTCAGAGATGGTAAGAGATAGAGGTTTGACATGTATGGGACAAATGCTTCTTTTATCTGCACGCAGATCAAGTTTGTTTCAAATTTTGGCCACGCCCCTCCCGCCCCCGCAATTTGGAAAAAAACGTTATATCTCCTACAGTTTTAAAGATAGACAATTCGTACCTTCTAGAGATAGTTAGTAATTAGCAAAATGAATCGATTTGCGAATGATAAAGATCGGATGAACGGTTCTCAAGATATGAGCAAAAAAAGTGAACCACAGCCCCCACGCTACCACCCCTCCCACCCAAAAAAATGTTGCATACTTTTTGGATGGTCACACTAAGGAACGCAGGAACACTGTTAAACATGTTTTTTCATGAGTAACGGGTATATCGAAGTCGGTAAGAGCCGAATTTAACTTACGCTCTCGTTTTTATACACTTGAAAAGTGTATTATAATTTTGCCCAGAAGTTTGCAACGCATAGAAGGAATCATCTCCGACCACATAAAGTATATATATTCTTGATCAGCATGACGAGCTGAGTCGATTAAGCTTTGTCCGTCCGTCTGTCCGTCTGTCTGTTTCTACGCGAACTAGTCCCTCAGTTTTGGAGCTATCGAGCTAAAACTTTGCGCAGAGTCTTCTTTTTACTGCACGCCGCTAATATGTCGGAACCGACCGGATCGGATGACTACTTCTTGTAGCTGCCATACAAATGTTCGTTCGAAAAATGGGTTTTAGTGAGAAAAACTGGTTTGTTCACAATATTATCGATATCAAACACGGTCATGGGTAATATGTCATGTTTTTAAGCTGATTTGCGAAGTTTGGTTGATTTTGAGTCAAGCTATTTCAAGTGTATCAAAACTTCGGTACAGACGAAGTTAGCTTTGCCTTTCTCGTTAGTTTTAATCTTCTTAGATATTCAGCTTTATGGATAACTCTCCGTACCGTATCGATAATTTGCGTTTAATTGTAATTTTAAATGCTTTTTCGAAGCTGAACAGTGTAAATTGAAGGCTTTTCGAACAATTCGCTTCTCTGAAGTACGTTGAAATGGTTTTTTGATGCGGCCTTTCGTGTTATTTCCATAATTTGATGGGTTTTTAAGAAAATTGCATACAACACTTTAACTTATTCCAATTGTTTGTAGCAATTTGCTTGTACGTAAGAATTCACTCCTTTAAAACCATTATTTGGCTTTTTTCTTCATCAGTGAGTGTTTTACCGCCCACCATAGTATTATGATGAAATAACGTTTGTCCCTATTCAAGTGCATGATAAAAACGAGAAGGCCAAGCTAACTTCGTCTTTGCCGAAGTTTTTATACCCTTGCAAATGTTTTAATACATCAGAGTTTAAGAACGCCAGCATTAAAACAAACTATTTTTCTAAATAAAACCCACTTTTCGACCAATAGTTCCTATGACAGCTATAGAATATAGTCATCCGATTTTGACCAAAACTTCCAAATCTTTGTAAAAGCGCATAATATTAATAATTGCTGAAGTGAGAGACGTTAACATTAAAAACAAAAAAGTTTTTCTCACAAAGACCCACTTTTCGACCGATAGTTCCTATGGCAGCTATAAGATATAGTCATCCGATCCGGTCGGTTCCGACATATTAGCGGCGTGCAGTAAAAAGAAGACTCTGTGCAAAGTTTCAGCTCGATAGCTTTAAAACTGAGAGACTAGTTTGCGTAGAAACAGACAGACCGGACAGACGGACGGACAAAGCTCAATCGACTCAGCTCGTCACGTACGTTATTTCAATAAAGAATGAAGTACTGAATGCTAAAGAATATTTGCCTTTTGATTCAATTTGATTGTTTCAGTCAAATAGTTGTATATGTATTCGCGTTAAAATGCTTGTCCCTATTCAAGTGCATGGCAGTGTATTCTTCATCAGCATGACAAGCTGAGTTGATATAGCCATGTCCGTCTGTTTCTATGATATCTCCTTCGTCAGTTTTAAAGCTATCGTAAACAAATTTTGCACGAAGTCTTTTGTTACAATTACGCTGCACACTTGTCGGAACCGGCCGGATCGATTGACTATAGCATATAGCTGTCATAGCAACTATCGGTCGAAGAACTAGTTTTAGTGAGAAAAATTCTTTTGTTTTTAATGCAAACGTGTCCAAAGCTCGTATTTTTAAGTTGTCTATGCTTTCACACAATTGCACTTAGTTTGATGAAAATCGGTCGGTTAGTAAGTTGTAGTGAGAAAAACTTTTTTGTTTTCAATGGCAGCGTCTTTATACTTTCCAGTTATAAATACTTTCTGTTTCAACACAATTTTGGCAGGCATATTTCATGCTCCAAGGGTATATAAACATCGGTCGAGCCGAAGCTTCCTCTATTTTTTAATATTTACAAGCGATTGTGGAAAAAGGACTTGTCCTGCTTCTTAACTAAAGCTTCAGTCGCAATCAGCAATCACTTCATTATTTGAACATTTTGTATTTGGAAAGCGTGATTTTAATGCTATTTGGTTTTTTCAAGGTGAATACCATGAATAGACTAACAAACGAACAGCGCTTGCAAATCATTGAATTTTATTATCAAAATTCTTGCTCTGTGAGAAATGTGTGTCGTAAATTACGTCCATTTGATGGATGTCATTGTCGACCCACCGAACAGGCTGTTCAAGCTATTGCGACCAAATTTCGCACCAGTTTCACTTTACTAGACATTAATACACCATCCTGCGTGTGCGGAGAGTGAACAATGCACTGTTTGGTGTGGTTTGTGGGCCGGCAGCATCATTGGACCGTACTTTTTTCAAAATAATGAAAATCGCAACGTTACAGTCAATGCAGCAAAGTACCGCGCTACCGTGCGATGATTACCGACTTTTTTTCCCAATTGGAAGAATTAGACTTGTTTGGCATGTGGTTTCAACAAGACGGTGCCAAATGCCGCAGGGCACACGAAACCACGAACCAATTAAGAGGACCAGTCCAGATAACTGGCCCATTTGAAAGAATAGAGCGCTTTGCTTTTTCAGTGCATATCAATCAGCAATTGTTGATTTTGCTGGGGCAAAGTCCCCGTAGCATTTATCACGCCACTTTTTGCTTCAAACAGAGATTTATCTTCATTCGAATTGAAATTTTTCATAATTGGTGAAATTTCTAAAACAAGCAACTGTAAAAGCTTATACTCTTTAAGAATAAAATAAAATTTTTGTGAATTTGTTGCACTTGGAGTGAGTAGTAATAAATTTGAAAAGTTGTTCTTAATTAATTTGATCAATTTATATCAGTTGAAGACTTTTAATATCCTGGCGCTCAACAGCTGACACATGTCTACATATTATGTACAATATACAACTAAGACGAAGTGGAAAATGTATTTCCTTGCCAACATTGCACTTTTAAGTTAAGGCAAACTCAGCACCGGCAGCAAAGGCAAGCAAACAAAAAAAAACAACAATCTTTTTTGGCCAGCCGCAAAGCCAAAAGCAATTCCATTTTGGTAAGCACAAGACATAAGAGCAGCTGCCTTAAATAGAAAAGCTACATACAAATATAACAAGCTGAGGAAAGACAGAGCAAGATGTAGCTGGATTCACTATAACGATTTTCAGCTGCACGTATTTACGTTTTATTTTTATTTATATTAAGCACAAGCCAAACAGCAGCAGCTAAAAGTAAAAATATACTTTTTAAGATAGTTAACATTAACCCACCGAAACATTTGCACCCTTGCAGGCAATTGTCTTCTTTCTTCGTATCCGGATTAGCAAACGGTCATACTGGATTTTTGTAGATACCAAAAATCTTTTTGAACTATTTACTTATAGATTTTTAATTATTTCGAAAATGGAGTGAAACCCCATGTCGAATTTCCAAGAACGGAACAGAAAAAAATTCGCTCTAAACGTACCGAAAATTTGTATTTTCATTCTCTCATTTATTTCTCGAGAACGACGGACGTATTTCAATAATGGTAAATTCAAAAAAAAAGAAAAATTGTAGAAGAAGTTTGACGGTGCTCGAAAAGGCCGGGGAGGGAGGCCCAAACTTGACCACACCCTCGCTTTTTTAAGCTGTGGCTACATCACCTTGTCTGGGATAAAACTCAGGACCTTGAAGACTGAACATCTTAGCGCATACGTCAAGCACTAGCGTAAGAAACCGACAAATCACAGTAAGGAAGAATCACAGTACCCCCAGCCCTTTGGGAGGGGAGAGGACGTTGTCGTAGAATGTCGAGGTCGTGGATTTAAATTCCCTTCGACTTTTTTTTTTAAGGTTTGTTTATGATTTTTATTTATTTAAGGTGTTTTTAACATTATTTTATAATTTTACAATGCGCTATTTTTTCCGTTCTCACGGAAATCTCTTCCAACCAATTTTCAACTCAAAACCAATATTCGGTGTCACAAAAATCTCTTTCGGTTGGTTTCAAATCTCTCGTGTTTTGTTGGGAGACTTACCTAAATTCACCACCCAAATAATTTTGATAAGCAAAATTAGTTTTGGAAATGTAAACAACATTATTTTTCAGGATAGGTTGCATCAAATGATTTAAATATTTTATTTGTTTCAATATTGAAATTTGCGTTTCAATAAAAGCAAGCCTATTGCTGCGTAACAATTAAAACCAATCAACCGAATCGCCTTCAAACTATTGTGGCGCCATCTTTATACCAACATGGGTTACAACCAGAGCTAAGAGTTGCCAATTTATATTTTTTGATTGGCGCTAAAATATTTTTATATTTTGCATTTTATTTTTGGAGAATATGACTTAAACTTGAATTATAATTTAAAAATGCATCAAAAAACATATAACACAATCAAAAAATTTCATTTAAACATCGTAAAAACTCATAACTAGAAAATGGGAAATTTTTTTGCAAGAAATTCCTGTTTATTAGATTAGAATGGATGAAAACCTTCCAACTAGATTTTCAAATAAGAAAACAAAATCTCTTGAAGTTCTAAACACCAACGGATTATTCGAGCGTTTTGTCAACCAACCGAGGCGAAAATCTCTAGAGATTTATGTGACACCCCCGAATATAAGAAGAATTATTACACATAATTTATCCAACCTTTTTTTTTTTTTTGGAATACATTTACGGGCAAATTAAGAACAAAATGGATATAAAAGTAAGAAATTTTTAACCATTACGGAAAAACATCAAAGCTAGTTCTAACAATTAGGCTCACACAAGCGGGGGTGCCACAAAAACCTCTTCCAACCAAATTCCAATTCTTAGGTGCCACAGAAATTTCTTTTGGTTGGTTTCAAACCTCTAATGTTTTGTTAGGAGATTTTGCAAAGCTCTTTTCTCACTAGCGCCTTTTGTCGAAGTGGCGCCCTCTACATGATAGCTAGCGGATTAAGGGATGGAAACTAATAACTCATGCTTGGCGCTAACAAATTTTTAAAATTTGCATTATATTGGTGGAGAATGCGACTTAAAATTAAATTATTATTTAAAAATGCATCACAAAACATATAACACAATCAAAAAAATTTCAGTTAATCATTAAATTAACCCACATCTAAAATAAGGGAAATTTTTTGGCGAGAGATTCAGCCCTGTTTTTAGAGATGGAACATCAATTGGAACATGTGGTGTTCCAACTAGATTTTCTAATTAGAAAATGAAATCTCTAGAAGTTCTGTGGCACCAAAGAATTTTTCGAGAGACTTACAAACCAAACGTCGGCAAAATCTCTAGAGATTTCTGTGGCACCCCCGAAGATGTTTGTTTTAGCAGCCAAAACAACGAACTGACTGGTCATCCGAAACTTTTCAAAACTATTTAAAGAAATGTTACATTGAAGCTGGTATTTATAAAAAAATGTATACGCCCCAAAAGATAAAAAAACAACATAGCGGGGAAAAGCATAATACCCGCTGTAAGGGTATAATTATTACTACGAAGTAGAAGCAACAGAAGCAGCTGCAGCTACCATTTCAGACAGTGCAGGCAACTGCAGTTGCTCTTGGTATGCATTTGCGTTGCTTTTTACGCCCATAAAGGCTGAGTAAGAAGACAACGGCGAGGGGATAAAGTTAGTTTGTCATAAAGTTTTGTATAAGGACAAAAAAGAAAGAAAACATCTAGAAGCCGCACAAGTTGCATATTCTTAATCAGACTAACAAGATGAGTCTATCAGCCAAGACGTGGGTTGGAAAAACAAATAACAGAATTATGAGTGACCCCGAACAACTTAGATTTGAGACAATGTAAATTTAATTAAAAAAAAAAAAAGAAATATATTAAAAGAAGGAAAAAAAATTAGAAGAAAAAAAGAAAAAAAAAAAAAAAAAAAAAGGAAAATTAAAAATGAAAAAAAGAGCGATTTAAAGTATATTTTAAAGTGATAGGTACGGAGAGTGTAATAAAGGAAATAGAAATTAAAATATATATTATGATGGTTTGTGGAGCGACACCACAACACCCTCACGGTATGGTGACGGACAGAAAGTTTTTTATCTATTGAATAATATAGGAAAATGTTTAATTATTAATGAAAACCCACGATAGCCCTTTTTCATTTGAGGAAAATTGAAGAGGATTTACTTGGGTATAATAGGGTTTTTTTGGTAACCTCCGTACTATCAACATTTATTTATATTTTTGAGGAAAGTGTAATTGAAGGCCGACACGCCCTACACGCCCTAAAAATAAATGGTGGTTAGGTTGGTAGCCGGTAGTAAGATTTGTTAGCGGATGTTAGAAGTACCGGTATGCGACACGAATGTTGAAAATGAGGTATAGCTTGGAACATGAGAGACGCAAAGATGGAACATAGTGAAATAAGGAATGGGGAGGTCACTTGGAAAGTATAGTAAGGGGATTTGGAGAGTGTAGCAAATTCTTGTTGGATGAATAAGGGAAATAAGGAATAAGAGAAATTTATCGTGGAGCCCGGGACCACCTAGGAAAAATTCCGACACGGGATATGGTTACTAAGAAAACGTATATTTTATTAGAGAAATATTTTAAAAAAATGATTTTATAAAGAACCTAATTTGTATGCATACTTTGAATTTGAAGTTTAGGAGTGAGATTCGTAACCGGGACCGACTGGTTCAACCGAGAACCTTAAGGTTTATAAAGAATCAAACAGTTTGAGTTCACTACCGGTTTGCAGCCTTAAATGGAAAAATTAAAACGAGAGCGTAAGTTAAAGTTGGCTCTAACCGTTACTCATGAAGAGAAATGTTTAACAGCGTTCCTGCGTTCCTGAGGGTGAACATCCGAAAAGTATGCAACATTTTTTTAACTCCGCTATTTATTATCCGATCTTGATGAAAATTTCAGGGATTATAGTTATTGCTAATATAAATTTAAGTATTAAATTTGATTTCGATATCTTAAAAAAATGTGGGAGTTATTCAACATTTTCTATTGTGAGGGTGGGGGTGGGCGTGGCAAAAATTTGAAACAAGCTTGATCTGCGTGCAGACAATAGGAGTCTACATGTCAAATTTGGTTGCTCTAGCTCTTCTAGTCTCTGAGATCTAGGTGTTCATACAGACAGACAGACGGACGGACAGACGGACGGACAAGGCTATATCGACTCTGCTGTTGATGCTGATCAAGAATATATATACTTTATATGGTCGGAAATGATTCCTTCTGCCTGTTACATACATTCGCACGACTTTAGTATACCCTTTTTACTCTACGAATAACGGGTATAAAAAAGAAAAGCTATAAGGACTACAGAATCTATGATTCGATTCAATGAACCACTTAATCCTCGAATCAGCTAGTTAGTATTCATGGTCGCTTTTATTTATTGTTAAGTCTAGTTCAAAATTTTAAACGTTTTACACAAAATTTAAGATTTTTAGTGCCAAAGCTAAAATGACATTTTTTCCTTCACTGTACACACAAAAAGAGAACTTGTAGTCCTTTTTTAGACGGCCATGTGCACATGCTTTCATCCTTATAATAGTTTTTTGCAATTTATTTTATTGCTGCGTCTTTGTGTATGTGTTAGTATGTGTGCCACATTTGAAATGATGCGCCTGTCTACTCTGGGGCGGAAAATGCCAAGCCAAGCGCAATTAATGCGTTAGTTCTGCACTCACACCTGTATGAGTCCATGAATCTGTTGGCTGCTGAGGCAAGCCGCCAAAAAATAAGAAAACAATGAAAAAGAAACAGAAAGAAATGCAAATTATTTTTTGAGCAGCAAAAAAATATAAAAAGCACTGCAGCATTTTTGTTTTGCTTTACAACTAATTCCGCAGTTTCTGCCAAAACTTTTGCAGTTGAACGACTTCCGTGGCATGTACACACACTGTACGCTACACACTCAGCATGCTGCGGCTGCTGCGGCTGGCTGTGCCATTGTTTCGTTTCACAATATTTATGTTACGGTTACAAGGTTTCTTAGGCCTTTTCTGGGTTATGTGCAATACTTTAAGTTAAAGCGTACACACATATGGCACATATGTACGTAAGTGAGCACAGAGAATTCGATGGAGGAAATGGTATGCCTGAAAGGTTTCAACGGATAAAAGCTTTGCCAAAATGTGTGCCGTAAGTCAAACAAATCGTTTGTTAATTGGCTGTCATGAGTTTTTTTTTTCTTTGGGGCAATTTGAAGTATTTCCATGACCTAAGAGAATGCAAAAAGCATTAAATTTGAAAGTGATTTTAGTGAAATAGTTTAAAGATATTTGTATAACAATTTTGTGAACTACTTAAGGCAGTTGAGGCAGGCCTTGAGAATTGAACATTAAAGAGGTCGCCAAAGAATTCGAAAATAAATATTTAAAGAATCTTTTAATTAGTCTTCTGATGATTAGTTCATGATCGATTGCGTTTTAGGGTTTGTTAAATGTAAATACTGAGAATAAAATGTCTGATATTAAAAAACTTATGCGAAAAAGATTCAATGCAGCACACAGTTTAACGGCATACTTACTTAACGGACACACAATATTTAGCACCAAGTTTCACCTAGCGTTTTTTTTTATCCCTTTTCACGGCCCCATAAAAAATAAATTTAAGAAAAAGAATGCTAAAGGGGAAAATAACGAATTTAAAATACTGGTAAGTTAGAATTTAAAATAGTAAAATTATGCGGGTCCTGCCAAAAAAGAATATTAGCTATGCTGTAAGTCAAAATTACCATTTCAATTACAATTATTTAATTAATTTTACCAAATACTATAATATTTATGAGCGCCAGTTTGATACGATATATTCATCAAAAAGCTTTACCTACTCAGGAACTACATTTTGACCGATCGTTCCTACGGCAGCTATATACTATAGTCATCCGATTTAAATCAAACTTGACAAAATTAACCCAGTATAATATAGATCTGTACAAAGTGGGAGCGATGGCATTGAAAATGAAAAAGTTTTTCTTACTAAGACTTTTTTCAAAACTATCTTTGTATGGCAGCTATATATAGTTGTCCGATTTTGATAAATCTCGGTAAAATTATGTGAAATCATAGAAAACTCAAAAATACGGGGTTGGGAGCAATAGCATTGAAAACAAAAAGTTTTTCACTAAAACTACTTTTTTCAACCAACCGATCGTTCCTGGTGGTGTTATATGCTATAGTCATCCGATCCGGCCGGTTCCGACAAATGTGCAGCGCATTTATACCATCGGTTCCGACATATTAGTAGCGTGAGTAAAAAGAAGACCAAAGTTTCAGATCGATACCCGCCCAAAACGAGGGACTAGTTCGCGTAGAAACAGACAGTTAAAAAGACGGACAGATGACGGACAAAGTTTTTATCGACTCAGCTCTTCATGCTGATCAAGAATATATATCTATATACATAAAGTGATAAGACATTGACTGTGATCATCAAACTGAGCAAACACCGTTATAGTTAGAAATTTCAAAATTTCACAATAGCTTCCTAAGATCGGACATTGTACTAAGAAAAGCATTTCCTCAACGCAGCACCCACTGCTCTCCAAAACAAAAAAACGTTTAAATGCTGAAAATATTTTCTAGAAGTGTGTTTTCTTGCTATCGATGAATAACAAAAAACTCATTATTTAAAAAATACAATTTGAAAACAAAGTAGTATATCTGTAATAAAGTTAATTCTATTATAAAGATAAAGATGCTCAAATAAATGCTGAATTGTTTGATTGGAATTTGAATATCTCAACTACCAATAGCCCTTGGTTCCTCCCAAGGCGAAAACATTTCGAGGTCTTTCCAAGTACACGACCCGAACGAGACTTCTTGGCCTTCTGGATATTTTTTTCCAGAAGACAGAGAGAGAGAGAGAGAGAGAGCGCTCTAGGAGCCAGTCGCGTTTTTTGTAAGCATACAGCGACAGCCGATACACGTGTTCTCAAGCATTACTCACACAAGCAAGTGCATTCTATTTTTAGCATCAGCGATGGCCCTTGGAGGCATCCCGGGCCAAAAACATTTCGCTATTCACATGTACACGACCCGAGCGCTTGCCGAAGCTGGGACCAAAAAGAGCAGTGAGGTGTCATTCGCTCGACAGAGTTCGAAGCGATTTGGTCGAAGCAGATTGACGGAGCTTTATTTTCGCACACTTATACACTCACTTTTTGGCCTGCCTCGCTGGCCATCGCTGTTTTAGACTTTTACGCTCTCAACTTGTGTGAGCGGGAGAGGAGCGCGATTTTGCCTCCAAAAAAAAACAGCTGCATATTGCAAAACCATTGTATGGGCGTTCGGCATCTTAGAGATTATATTGGTCTTGCCAATACTATCTCATTTTTTGGCCTCGCTCTATATCTATAAAAAGAAGAGTGTACTGACTGACTGACTGATTCACTGACTCATTGCAAACGTCGCACAGCGTAAAGTAAGAGATAGAGGGCTGTAATTTGGACAGGAGTTCTGTTAGTGGTGAAGGTGGGGGAGACCCCACAGAAAATGATGGAAAATTCTGCATTCAAAAACTATTTTTCTTCCATTGGCTTCAACTCGGTTTGTAAGTGATGGAATACGAAATAGTTGGAAACATGATTTTCTGATGTTGAAAATCTGGCCCAAAGGTCGGAAAATTCAGCATAAAATCTATTTTTCATCCGATTGCTTTAAACTCGGTTTGTAAGGACAGAATATGAAAGAATTTAAAATGTGATTTTTCAATGGAAAATCCGCTCCCAGGAGTGAAACACGGGAAAATTCTGCATGAAAAATTATTTCATCCGGTCGGGCTTAAAATTCGGTTTGTAAAGATATAATACGAATTAATTTGAAATATGACTTTCAATGTCGGTAAATTTGACCCGACGGTCGAGAACTTCCGGAAAATTCATCCGATTGTCTTGAAACTCGGTTTCAATGAATGAAATTGAAAAATATGATTTTCCAATATCGGAAAATCTGATCTCCGCGAGTGAAAATGCACAGAAAAATTCATGCAAAAACGTTTATTCAACCGATTGGCTTAAAACTCGGTTTGAACGAAAAATACGAATTAATTTGAAGCATGATTTTCCAATGACGGAAATTCCGCCCCCAGGCAAATTCCAAGAAAATTCTACAGGAAAATAACTATTTTTCATCCGATTGACTTGAGACTCGGTTCGTAAGAATAAAAATGCGAAATAATTTGAAGTGTGATTTTCCAATGATGGAAAACCAACCCCGGGGTAAAAATGTTTGGAAAATTCATCATAAAAATATACATTTTTTATCTGATGGACTTAAAAACTCGGGACAGTGAAGATGTTGGAAGTGGATGGGATATGGGCGGTATGTGAGTGGTAGTTAGGTGGTACGTGGGTGGGATTGCTGTTTTTTAGAAGCGGGTGGTAATAAGAATGGTGAATGGTAAGGGTGGGATGAGGGCGATAAGTGGTTGGGATTTGGGTGGGATGGGGGAAGAATGTGCGCTGATATTAGCTCTATACTGTCACAGGCGAAGCGAAGTTGCGACGGTTATGTGCTAGTAATAAATATACTTAAATCAAAGGGCCAAACTTCGTCTGTACCGAAGTTTTGATACACTTGAAACAGCTTGTCTCAACGGTTAGCGACTTCGACCAAACTTCGCAGATCAGCTTTACCGTGTTTGAGAGCAGTAATATTAAAAACAACAACAGTTTGTATGGCAGCTACAAGAAGTAGTCATCCGATCCGGTCGGTTTCCGACATATTAGCAGCGTGCAGTAAAAAGAAGACTCTGTGCAAAGTTTCAGCTCGATAGCTCCAAAACTGAGGGACTAGTTCGCGTAGAAACAGACAGACGGACAGACGGACGGACGGACAGACGGGCGGACAAAGCTTAATCGACTCAGCTCGTCATGCTGATCAAGAATATATATACTTTATGTGGACGGAGATGATTCCTTCTATGCGTTGCAAACTTCTGGACAAAATTAAAATACACTTTTATAGTGTATAAGAAATTATTTGCAAACTATTATCCATTCGTAAAAAATATGGCCCTCGAAAGAGAGCAGCTGTGGTGAGTAGATCGCCTTATTAGTAAACCCACATTGAATCAGTTTCGCAAGGTAAGTTGAGAGGCGAAACAGGATAAATGATTAGAGCTTTCGAGCAAAGGCATTGCGCTTTTATGCGATGTTTAACCCACAGGGGTTATAGCTGGCGAACTCTGCAGTAGATACCCTAAAGAGAAACGTTCGAAAATGGAACTGACGGAAATGAGAGAGGCTTTTCACCAGGGTTCGAGAAACTATTGTTATTTACGAACCCTGCTTTTAATAGACAAATATGAGAGCTAAAAATTAGTCGTCCCCTCTTGCCGCCTCCATAGTCAGCCTGCCTAACTAGAGTTTTTTTTTTAATTTGTGAATATTTAAAAACAGCAGCCGCTATTGCTTTAAGCGCTTGACCAGACATATGTCCCCATAGAGCTCATACAGTTCGGTATTCTTTCGAATACGGAAAACATCGCCAACTTTTAAAGGTCCATAAATCCTCCGAAGAATTTTTCGTTCGAAAACGCCAATCGCTGCTGTCATTGTCCATGCTTCTGCGCCGTATTGCAGGACTGGGATGAAAGCGACTTGTAAAGCGCTATTTTCGTTCTTTGCGAGAGGTCTCTGACAGATTGTCCAAGTCGCGTGGGCTTTCTTCCGGCGGATGCTAGGTACCTTGTCTTGTCCTCATATAGCGCTAAGCCCGTTAGTTCTTACTGCCTCTAAATCTCTGAAAACGCCCTGCTTACCGCCCGTTCGGTTTTGCCGATAATGTCAATATCATCGGCATATGCGAGTAGCATTAGATCTTTACGGAGAAATGCGCCCGTTCTGTTGTACGATAAGGTATCGCCCTGCCTAAAACCTCTTTTGGCACCAATATTCGGAGAGATTCTTTCCTATTTTGACGGCGCTCTGCATACTTCTCAACGTCATCATGCAAAGTCGAACGTACTTTGCTGGTATACCAAAAGTAAACAGGGCTTGAAAGAACCTTAACCTTATCGGTGTGTCGAAAGCTGATTTATAATCAACAGTAATATGGTATGTTCTGATGTGATTTGTCTTAATGTGAATATGCGTTCTTTTCTCAGGTCTAAAGCCACACTGATAAGGTCCAATCAATAAGCGGCTTTTTACGTTCACAAATAATGCGCGACAGTACCTTATATGCGATGCTAAGGAGACTGATCCCGCGGTAGTTGGCGCAAGCTGCAGGGTCTCCTTTTATAAAGATTGGGCAAAGAACACTTAGATTTCAATCGGAATTTCACTGTCGAGAGCAAATTAGAGACTGAAAGAGAGAAGCTCACCCACATACATACAGCTTAGGAGTTATTGGTGATGTGGCTTTTTTGCACTAACCATTGCCTTGGAGTTGGCTACCAGTTATATCACTTTCAGCATGAGAAGGCAGCTGCTAAATTGCAATCGGTGGGTCAAGTCTATATATACTTCAATTGCAACCAGCTTCTATTGCAGAGTCCGTCGCGTCCGAATCTAGAGTGAATACAACAGCGCTCTGCGGCAGCAACGTCGACACACCGACAGTTTACAAGCTTATACTGATATCTTTTGCTACAGTGTATGAGCGCGCTCTCGTGTGTCTAAACACACACAACACCAAAATAAGCATGTGTGTTTTGACGAAACCAGCTCTTTTGTAATAATATTTGTGTCGTGTTTCTACAGTCGTATGCAAACAAATGGCCTCGAGCCTGCTAGAACTTGCTGGTTTGTTGGTGAAAAAGTCTTTAAAAAAGTGGCATGTAGTTCTATTGAGATGTTTTTTTTTGGGATAAAAATGAGTTTAAGCATCGAGCATAAGTCAATCTCAGTAGTTATTGATGCAATCCTTTTTCGGATTAAATGTAGTGTAGCTCAATTATATCTCGGGTATTCTTGCACCAAGCTGACTTTGAGATAAATTCAATTACTAATTTGAAGCTTAAATCAATATCAGACTTTTTTTATTGGATCCGAGTGGGGATCCAATCCAGCTCGAATAAGAAGATAGAATCAATCACGTTTGAGCTAAAGTCTGACTCAACACAAGACTCTCACACTCAAATCAATCCTTCTCGAACCTGGTTTGAAAAAATCTGTGTTTGACCGTCTTCTGATATCGTTTGAGATCAAATCAAATTTCACTAACAATATCTAAATGGATCACCTTATGTACATTCAGCAACCGTAAGAGTGCGTCATTTGGCAATTACTTTTCATTTTAGCGACCAACAAGCAAGTCTTTTTAAACCGAAAAATTCCTTCGGTTTGGTTGATGCAAGAACAAGAATCAGTTCCACTTTCCAAAAGTTGCCTTTGCCGGAAATGGAATTCAGAACAGGCCTGTTAAACACGATGTAAATCAAAGATTTTCTACCTCCATGCTTAAAATTGTCTATAACAAGAAGGCCATGACGTTTTGTGCAAATTCGAACACAAATGAATAGCCCCAGTGGGCACAAAATATTTTTTATTTGAGAGCAGGCAGTCGGTCAATCCACTAGCTTCTGCACTGGGTCTTATTATTTTATAATTTTTTTATTGAAGCTTTGGAGCTGATTTTATTTCTTATTAAATTTGTTTCCTATACACTGGTCTTATAGGTGCAGCATGATTCCTCCTGCTGAATTTGACTAACCTTTCTTATTCTGTATGGTCCTCTTCTCTTCACCAGAGCACCCATTTTTTCCGTTTTCGACTTCAATATAACTTCTTCTACATTTTGTTGCATCTTCAGAAATTTCCTTTTTAAAAAAGTGACCTCCCGTTTGGCTTAAGATGCCTTTACACATTTTGATATATATCTCTTAATAATGGTTGTCAAAATTCTCTGAAGAGAAAATCTTATCAAAGGCTGAATTTTTTAAATATTTAGAGTTATTTGGTTTGCACTAGGAAAAAAAACCACCATCCAGAACACAGCACAAGCGGCCTCTTATGTAAGCAATCTCGTTCGTGAGTAATCGTTCACAAAACAAACCCGACGTTCACAAAAAAAAACACCACCGAAAAAGAAGTGCGAACAACGCGCATTGAGATATGTTTTACATACTACAATAATTAATAATATTTTAAAACAAAAAAACACAATAAGCAAAAATAACATAAATATCTTCGGGTACTCGCGGACTCGAGCTCTTCACTTTTTCGGCCATTTGAAACATTCAAGGCAATGCCTTTAGCAAAATGGTCTCAGTCACCAAAAGTTTAGCTTGTCGGCAGCTGTGATGTTTGCGTTTAAGTAGCCGTGAGCTCTAGAAGACAAAGTCAATAAAATAAAACAAAAAAAAAAAAAATTAAAATCAGAAAGAAAAATAATTATTTTAAATAATATAATATGGAAGAAAGTTTTTCTCTCTTGTCCTATAATAAGTAATTTTTGAATTATTTTCAAGCAGATTTTTTTCCTGAAGCCTAAGGCCAACTGGCGCCCCCCCTCTTTTTTACAGATCCAATCCCAGAAAAATTGACCACACTTTTTTTTTAAAAAATTAATTGCTTTTTTGGTTTATCAAACCGAATAAGGTCATTCTATTCATCCAATTTCACATATCGTGAAAGTCTGGAATCGGAATTTGATCGCTATGGAGAATAGGACGTCTCGGTGAATTGGCATCTGGATATTTCCAAAAACTGTGGTTTTTGCTATTGATGCCCTTTTAATTCACGACGCAAAAATAGCAATTACTTGAGTGGTCTGTCGGCTCGTGCCACACCATTGGCACGCCAAATTTTAAGCTTTTTCTTTTTCCTTTAGCCCATTGTCTCATATGGGTCATTCTTTTATAAACCGAACAGTTAAAAAAAATTTTTATTTTTCATTTTAATAAAAAAATCCGAAATTAGATCTCGACATGCCCATCATAACGTAATTTGCGGTTTTGCACAAAAAATTTTTTGTTAATTTTATAAGCAATTTCAAAAAATCGTCAAAAACGAAAAAATTTTCCATTTCCAAAAAGGGTTTTTTAAAAACACGATATCTCAGGTTTGGTTTATCGGACAGGTCTCAAATTGATATTGGTAAAAAGTATTTTACTGTATCTACTCAAATTATAATTTTATAGATTTTTAAACTATTTTATAATATTAAGTAATTGTTGCTAAAAATTATTTATAATTTTTTCTAAGTGTTAACCACCATGATATAGCTTCTAAGCATAAACAATTTATTGCTCTAAATATAACTTGAATTTTGGTGTTTTTCAAAAAGATGGAGACTTTTATAGTTTAAAAGTTATGAATTTTGAAGTTATAAACAAATAAAAAGTTACGTGTTTTCATTAGACAATTCCTCTAGATCAATTTCTGCAGCACAACCAATCTCTTTAAAAATCCCCAATTACATAATCCTGGGCCTGCAGTCTATTTGTACATTTAGCCAAGGCGCTAAATGCAGCAATAAATTTTTCGCAGAATTCCCATGACATGTTTGATTCAGAAAGCAATTCCTCTGAAGCGATGCAGTCCCTGAGCTTCCACAGTGATTCCATCATATTGAAGGTCGAGTTCCAACGTGTCGCATTGTCCAAAACAGGCAGTGTAATACTTGGCGATCTGTACTTCCATAGCGTCCTTATACTCTTTACCAAACTTCTGCAAGCTCCTATTTTCACATCCAGTTTCTTCATCACGTCATGTGCCGCTAATTGCAACGTATGCGCAGCACATCTGACAGTTGACATTACAGACGCTAATGAGTTTTGAACTTGTTCTTCCTCTGAATCTGCGAGTTCGTGTTGATCAAAAAAGTCATCCTGTTCTTCCAGCATGATTTGGCTCATCCTTATTACATTGGCTCCGTTATCGGTGGTGGTGGAGTATACGTGATTTATTTCTACTTCAAAAGAATGAAGGCATTTCAAAATTTCGTCCTTCAAGTACGCAGCAGTATGTTTTTGATGCAGCTGTATCATGCCTTGTTTAAACAAACAATTACAAAATAAATAAAATGCCAAAAAACTAATTAAATTCATTTTAGATAGTTACCGATGGTGACCACGTTGATTTTAAAGTTCTTTATTCATTGAACGTTGACTCCCAAAATGCTCTTATTTCTTCTACTTTAAGTGAAACCATTCTGCATCGAAGCTTTCTTATAATCTGGTTTTTGATCTGCTGTGATGCCGTATTCAAAGTGATCCCAATGGTTTTTGAATTCATCCTTAATTTGTAAGCCACTTCATACGGCTCCAAAAAAATCCTAAAATGCTCCTCGTCATCAAAAATTCGGAAGGGAAGATTTTTAACAGCCACTAAACCAATACAATGTTTTAAAAATTCATTCTTGGTCATCGTTATAACTGCGCTAGTCCTGTTTTTTTTCGGCACTGGCTCCTGCATAGAGTTTTCTTCATCACTGGAATATTTAGTTTCGGGTTTCGAGTTTGGAATATCAAATCCGTGAACTTTCTTGTAATGCCGTTTTAGGTTAAACAGTTTTTTAGCAAGCTTTTTTCCGCAATTTAAACAAACGGCGCCGTTGTCTTCATCAACTTTAAAATATTTTTCCAGATTATTCATGTTTATATTTTTTGTTGAAAAATTTAGACTAACGACGGCACATAATACAACAATCAGTATACAAACAGCATTTGTAAAGCAAATGTGATCGAGCATATGGGCATTTCCGAAAAAAGGCCTACCAGGGTCCCGGAGTCATTTTGAAAAGATGTGCGAACGCAAGCGAAAAATGTGATAAATGCGTAGTGTAAATTTATTGAATTGCCATCCGAAAATCCATTTGTTTAACATTTGTGCTGATATTGGTGCTATGGGTGGTCACTGGGAAAGTTCCTTAACATATACATATAAGTAAATATGTGGCCTGTTTTTATCACATTTTTCGCTTGCGTTCGCACAACTTTTCAAAACGACTCCGAAAAGCAGTTTCTTAAGTAAATAGCGGTTTTTTTTACGCTGCGAATGGCGCTCATGTATTGATCCTGGCATTTGCCACTTGGTTGGAAGTAAATTTTGCTTGGCATAGTAACAATTTTTGATCCTCTTTGGTATTTTTCCGCGATTGAATGACTTGTCAGTAACGGAAAGTGGTTTGAAACGATTCTTATGATCTTGGCCATATTCTTTAGCATTGGTCTTCCATGGTGTTTATCGCAGTTCAGTATTGTCAAATTGATGGCAATGTTATAATGTGTGGTCAATTGCGGACTCGAAAAGCAGTTTTTTTTTTACCATGGAGATCCGTTAGTTGCGAATGGCGCTCATGTATTGATCCTGGCACTTTCCACTGGTTTGAAGTACATTTTGCTTGGCATAGATACTATTTTTGATCCTCTTTGGTATTTTTGCGCGATTTAATGATTTGTCGGTAACGGAAAGTGGTTTAAAGCGATTCTTATGATTTTGACCATATTCTTTAGCATTGGTCTTCCATGGTATCTATCGCGGTTCAGTATTGTCAAATTGATGGCAATGTTATTATGTGTGGTCATTTGTAAACTTGAAAAACAGTTTCTTAAGTATTTAGCGGTCTTATTACCATGGAGATCCGTTAGCTATAAATTGCGCTCATCCATTGATCCTTCCAGGATTTTTCTCTTGATTGGTGTTAACGTTCTTCATTTTTTACTATTTTTAATCCTCTTTGGTATTATTTCGCGATTTTAAATGTCGATAGTCACGGTAAATGGGTTAGAATAAATCGCGAACCACAGAGTCTGTGGCTCCCGGCGTAGAACAGAGAGCTGGGGCTCACGAGCCGAGAGCGGCTCACGTGCTGTGGCTCACGAGCCGAGAGCCGGTTGATGGCTCCCAGCTCACGAGCCGAGAGCCGGTTGATGGCTCCCAGCTCACGAGCTGTGGCTCACAGCTCAGAGCGGAGTGTTGTGGCTCACGAGCCGAGAGCCGAATGATAGCTCCCGGCTCCCGAGAGAGCTGAGAGCGAGAGCTGGCTCCCGAGAGCTGTGAGCAAAGAGCAATTCTGAACCCTGTTCCAAGCAAAAAAGGCCCAAAGGAAGCTTATTATTAAAGAAGCTTCACCCCAAAATTGGTCTTTTTTGCGGATATTCTACGGTTAAAAGGGTAATATTGTAATTTTTCAAATTTTCAATGACCAAACAATATTAAGCTGGCTCTAGGTCTCGTTGAGCTTACACATAACTTCCTTTGTGGTGTGTTGTGTTCCTACTTTTTGAAGTTATGTGCAAGCATAACGAGACCTAGAGCCAGCTTAATATTGATGGTTGGGTAATCATTAAGGTCGTTAAAGCACACACAATTTTCAATAACGTGAAAACGGTTTAAGATTTAATTGTTCAGGATTAAAAAGCCCTTGTAAATAATCAAAAAAAATTTTTAAAAATTGATTTTTCAAAAACTTAAAAATTAATAAATTTTTTTTATCAAACTTAGTCTAGCAAGAATGACCAGCCCTTTAAAAACTCTAAAAAAATATATAGATTCAGCATCTTTACCAAACACTTTGCGTGCCTAAACACATCGGTAACTTGACAACTGAGGAAGTTACAGAATTTTTTGTCATATAATCTCAAAAATATCAGTGTGGAAAATTTGCCAATAATTTATAATAAATTTTATTTGTGGTTCTTAATTTGCTACAAAATTTTTTTTGAGTTATTGAATTTAATTTTAGAACCCAGAAAAAAACGCGTTGGCTTTAAAGCTTACAGAAAAAGATTTATAAAAGATTTCCAATGACCTCGTCGTGGTGTTCCCTGAATTCCGATTTCAAATAATTGAATCGGTAGAGAATTCAGCTATCAAGCAGCTATCTGTACTGGCACAAGGTATAATAGGGTCGGGCATGCTCGTCTGCCTTCTTTTTTATACCCTTGGAGAGGGTATATGGAAATTGTCCGGATGTTTGTAACGCACAGAAGGAAGCATCTCCGACCACATAAAGTATATATATTCTTGATCAGCGTGACGAGCTGAGTTGATATAGCCATGTCCGTCTGTCTGTCCGTCTGTCCGTCTGTTTCTATGCTATCTCCTCCGTCAGTTTTAAAGCTATCTCAACCAAACTTTGCACGAAGTCTTTTGGTATAAATACGCTGCACATTTGTCGGAACCGGCCGGATCGGATGACTATAGCATATAGCTGCCATAGGAACGATCGGTTGAAAAAGTAGTTTTAGTGAGAAAAACGTTTTTGTTTTCAATGCTATCGCTCCGAACCCCCGTATTTATAAGTTTTCTATGATTTCACATAATTTCACTGAGATTTATCAAAATCGGACAATCATAAAGTATAGCTGCCATACAAAAGATAGGTCTGAAAAAAAGTCTTAGTGAGAAAAACTTTTTTGTTTTCAATGCTATCGCTCCCACTTTGTACAGATCTATATTATATACTACCACACAATTTTGTCAAGTTTGATTTAAATCGGATGACTATAGCATATAGCTGCCATAGGAACGATCGGTCCAAAATGTAGTTCTAGTGAGAAAATTTTGATGAATATATCGTATAGCCATATATCAAACTGGCAGCATATATCATGCTCCAAGGGTATATAAAATACAGCCGTTTTCTTTAATTTTATTATGATAAAAAATCTTTTTACCTAAAATACAAAAACAGAACGAACAAAGTATTGATTTTTGCGAAGTAGTTACGGAAAACAAAACTATTATCACAACCCACACTCTCCCCTAGTATAGATGCCATAATAAGATAGGTCTGAAAGAAAGTCTTAGTAATAAAACTTTATTTTTTTAAATTTTTTCTATCGCTCACGAACTTGTTACTGATCAATATTATATGCTACCACACAATTCTGCCAAGTTTGATCCAAATCGGATTACTATAGCATATAGCTGCCATAGGAACGATCGGTCGAAAAATTTGTTCTAGTGAGAAAAACTTTTTTGTTTTCAATGGTAGCGTCTTTATACTCTTCAGATATGAATGTTATCTGTTTCAACACAACATTGGCGAGTTTAATCAAAATCAGATGAATATATCGTATAGCTGCCATATAACAAACTTACAGGCATATATCATTCTCCAAGGGTATGTAAACTTCGGTCGAGCCGAAGTAAGCTTGCCTCTGCTTTTTAATTTTTAATAATTGTTTCTTTACTTTTGCAAAACCTAAAAAAGCAAAAAAAATAATTGTAAATTGAAAACAAAAACTAAAACAATTCGAATTGATAGTATAATCGGATGTGTTTTAGAAATCTTTAGAGATATTCATATAAACGATTTGGCCTTGAGCAGTCGGTTCCAAATCGCTCAACTTTTGTCATCTAATCTAGTAGTCGGGCGCATATTTGTGGCGCTTTACATATGCAAGCGTTTATTTCAAAATCTGAGATTTCTGGAACACACACGAATATAACCTTTTTTAATTGCAATATAATAAAATTTACAATTAAAATTTACATCATATAAAATCCCATATAAATAATTTTGAAAAATTTTCAAAAGGGCTTTTAATTTTAATTTTTTAAAATTTTTTGTAGGGTTTACAAAAACTATATTTGATATTAATAAGCGGTTTTTGCATTCAAAAGTTAATCGGATAAATTAAATTTAAATACTTTTTTGTTGTCGTTGTACCTGCGGTTGTTGTTGTATTCCTGTACAAAGTTAACCAAAAATTTAAAACATAGGCCCATGGTTGCAATTTTTTGAGAACGGATGATCTGAATTCAAAACTGAAGACGGGGTTTTGTTAAGAATTGATGTAATTCTGGTGTGAACTAGGATATTTTGGATCGGTCGATAAATGGAGAAGTTATGGGGTTTCAAGGTCAAAATTTCGAAAATCGATATTATTTTCCCACTGTACTCCGTTATTTTTTGACCGATAAAAAATATCCTAGTTCACAGCAGAATGGTGGGTATTACGAGCAATTGGCAAAACAAAAATTTGATAATCGGTCAACAGTTACTTTTAAATCTTTGCAACCATTTTGTGAAAAGTGGTTCCGAAATAATCACATTTAAAGTTTCGACATGTGTTTTCGATGAAACAAAAATTGTTTTAAATAAATGTAAAAACTGGATTTGGTGCATTTGGGTGTTAGCTTTCACCGAAAATAGAATTTTACGATATCGGTCAAATTTGGCTCAAGACAAAATAAATCCAAAAATTTCCAAGTAAAATTTTTTATTTTAATTTTTATACCCTTGCAAAGGGTATTATAATTTTGCCCAGAAGTTTGCAACGCATAGAAATATCCATTTCCGACCCTATAAACTATATATATTCTTGATCAGGGTGACGAGCTGAGTCGATTGAGCTTTGTCCGTCCGTCTGTCCGTCTGTCTGTCTGTTTCTACGCAAACTAGTCTCTCAGTTTTAAAGCTATCGAGCTAAAACTTTGCGCAGAGTCTTCTTCTTTTTACTGCACGCTGCTAATATGTCGGAACCGACCGGATCGGATAACTATATCTTATAGCTGCCAAGTGGGTCTTTGTGAGAAAAACTTTTTGTTTTTAATGTTAACGTCTCTTACTTCAGCGATTATAAATATTATACGCTTTTATACAGATTTGGAAGTTATGGTCAAAATCGGATGACTATATTCCATAGCTGTCATAGGAACTATCGGTCGAAAAGTGGGTTTTATTTAGAAAAATTGTTTGTTTTAATGCTGGCGTTCTTAAACTCTGATGTATTAAAACATTTTCAAGGTTATAAAAACTACAGCAAAGACGAAGTTAGCTTTGCCTTCCCGTTTTTTTTTTTTGAAAATTGCGATGATTTTGTACATTGTTTTAAAGTTATTTAACTAAAAATAAGAAAAAGATTGGAATTTTAAAAAATACGAGGGTCAATTTTTTTTCATAGAAGAGTCGGAAAAAATATTGTTTTTAATTATTTCTGTAAAACCAATTTTCGGATCTCCTTGAAAGTTTTACAGGATGTTTATTAGACCCTAATAAAACGTTTAGGCAAATAAAAAAATAAAAATTAAATTTCTGAAGGCATACAGTACCCTTAAACTTGAACATTTGAAAAGCAAAAATTTCAATGCACTCTCTTCAACCGTTTTAGAGTTATTTAAAATTTAAAATTCACAATTTTACCCTTTAAGCGTAACTTCGAAAAAGTAAAAAAAATGCCAAACATTTTGGGGTTAACTTCTCTTTTTTTAAGCTCCATTTCGCCCAATTTTCATAATCGAAGACATCATGCCAGAAAATATCTTTTTATACCCTTGCAAAGGTTATTATATTGTCCCCAGTATTTAAAAACGTAGAGGTATTTTTCCACCCTATAAACTATATATATTCTTGATCAGGTGACAAGCTGAGTCGATTGAGCTTTTTCCGTCCGTCTTCTCTGTTACGCGAACTAGTCTTGCTAAGTATATGTTGCAACCAGGACCGGATCGGATGACTATATCTTATCTGCCATGGTACTATCGGTCGAAAAGTGGGTTTTATTTAGAAAAATTGTTTGTTTTAATGCTGGCGTTCTTAAACTCTGATGTATTAAAACATTTGCAAGGGTATAAAAACTTCGGCAAAGACGAAGTTAGCTTGGCCTTCTCGTTTTTTGCTTGGAATGCCCCATATATTGTTGATCAGCATCGACAGTCTGTCGATACCCGCCCGTCTGTATACACATAGATACCAGAGACTAGAATAGCTAGAGCATTATTCTTTTAAATGGGCTACTGTTAAAATCTAAATCTATTTTCTCCATCAATCAATAATATTTTACATTTTATCATCTATTATTAGTTGACCCACTAAATCCAAAAGTTTGATAGTAAATGTACAAGGGTTACTTTTTACAGATTATCCGCATGTACAGATAACTACGAGTTGCTTATCTAGATTAACCACTGGGCACAGGAAAAAATGCTTGTTTTTTCCTATCAAACTGGGTCGTCGAGAGCCTAATCTATCAACAAATTGTGTATGTTCAAATACTACCTAAAACTTAGGTCAGGGTAAATTTACCCAGAGCTAATCATACGCAGACTTCCTCTGATGACAAATAATAGAGAGAGAGAAGAAAGAGAGCCCACCCCAGAGTTGACACAGCAGCACACTTCTTAGATAAGGACCACACCAAGTCGGACCAGACCTAGCGATAAAGTCCAGAAAAACTCGCAGATAAAATGGTTCAAAGCGCCGCGAAACTGGTGTCGTCACATCATCATCATCATCATCGTCGTCATCATCTCTGTCAACATTCTAACAAATTAGAGGCTGTTACTACCTCCTACCCACAAAGTGGAAGGGGTTGTTTGTTCCACCATTTCCACTTGCGTCATCAAATTTGTAGCAGGTTGATAAGACTTATGGGATGAACTGTGCGGCATATTTTGGTGTT